>QRFJ01001436.1:184781-327985 GCA_006176705.1 Cocos nucifera
CTAATTAGGCTCAGAGGTTAGAGTCTGGATTGTAGGCTAACCCAATTAGTTCTGACTCAATAATTTGGTGTCTAAGGTAAGTTTGGCATAGACGATCGACTGGTTTTTAATTGGAAGCTACTTGATCTGAATACGTTCTTGTGCGAGTTAACGGCATATTCCTTCCACCGGTCTCACTTACCTGGCCATATCTATTGACACAGTTCTGATCTAAGGTAGTCAATAATCCGAGCTGACCCATGCCACTAGGTTAGTCATAATTGTTATGACTAAGCCAAGTCTAGTTTAATGAGACCTGAATCAATTCTCCCTAAGAAAAGATTAAGTCTAAGATCTTCCACCATTGTAGATGTGCGGGCCCTTCTCGGGGTTGATTGTTCTCGGCTGGATACAGTGGCTCAATTGCACCGGGAAGATGCAACCATGTCTATTAGGCATTGGATGCTATGGGCTGGAGGATGAGTTGGGCTCAATATTCCGGATACGGTGAGAGACCCAATTAGGAACCCAGTCTATGCAAATGGTGGGTCTGACTTAACTAAGGAGTGGATCAATATTCTGGATACGGTGAGATTCATGAATTAGAGACCAAGTTTGGGTGCACCATGATTAGAGAATCATTGAACAAGAGTTGTTCACTCATTGGCTAACCCATCACCAATAACTGTTAGGTGAGGTGATGAGTCAGTTGGTGAGACCGCACCACCTACTAGAAATCATCAATCGTGGAGATTTTTGCATCTCTACAGAGGGAGTGTAGGGATTCGAGAAAATAGTGGGAGCTAATTTGTTTAAAAATAAAATCCCTAAATAAATTGTCAAGTCAAAATTACAGTATCTAACTAGAATCTTTGACTCTCTACAGGAATATGTCTGCGTCCAAATCCATTGGCACGTATCCTGGACACACATAGACTGACCGGACCCAATTATAAAGATTGGCTCAGGAACTACAAAATTGTTTTGGGTTTCGAGAAGTTAACCCATGTTTTGGACCAGGACCCTCCCACATTACCAGCCCGTCCATCTGTTGAACAGAGAGCGTCTCTGGAAAAATGGATTGATGAAGATAATAAGGCCAGATATTACATGTTGGGCTCGATGTCTGATGAGCTCCAGCGCCAACATGAGGATATCGGGACTGCTCGCCAAATGTTGGCTCACCTGCAGGAGATGTTTGGTGAACAGAGTCGCGCAGCCAAATATCAAGTCACAAAATGACTTTTTAAGGCTAAGATGCGTGATGGGCAGTCAGTCCAAGATCACTGTCTGACAATGATCAAGGACATGGAAGAGCTTGAGAAGCTCGGTGTGAAGTTGGACTTGGACTTGCAGAACGATATTATTCTGCAATCCTTGACTGATGCATATGGGCAATTCATCATGAATTACCACATGCATAAACTTCAAAATTCCTTGGCCGAATTGATGAATATGCTGGTTACCGCTGAGCTTTCTATGAAAGGTTCTAAAGGCTCAGTTCTTGCTATGGAACGGACTTCTTCCAAAAGAAAGTCTTATGGAAAGAAAAAGAAGTCTATGAAAAAGCAAAAGGTGGAAGGATCAAAGAAGAAGAAGGCAGAATCGAAGAAAAAGGCCGATGGCAAAGGAAAGTGTTTCCATTGCAACAGCGACGGCCATTGGAAGCGGAACTGCCCTATTTACCTGGCCACCCTAAAGAACAAGAAGGAAGGTCCTTCTGGAGGTATGCTCGTTATTGAGTCTAACCTTATGGTTTCTTCTGCATCCAGTTGGGTGCTTGACTCTGGATCTAGTGCTCACCTATGCACTTCTATGTAGGGTCTTGAGGATAGCAGGAGGCTGAGGGATGGAGACATGATCCTATGTGTCGGTAATGGAGCAAGAGTTGCTACAGTAGCCGTGGGAACATACCCTCTGCGATTACCATCTGGTTTAGACTTAGTTTTAAAAGACTATTATTATGTACCTGCAGCTAGCAGGAATTTGATTTCTGTTTCATGCTTAGCACAAGAAGGTTATGTGATCACCTTCTTTAAGGACCATTGTAACATTCTTTATGAAAGAAATAAAATTGCAAATGGTTTTCTTGTTAATGGTCTTTATCAGTTGCATATTGATGTACCTATTTTAACTATCGAGCAAAACGTGAATGCCAAACGACCTAGGGATAGTCCAAACGACAGATATCTATGGCACCTGAGATTAGGTCATATAGCAGAAGATAGGATTAACAAATTGGAGAAAAATGGGCTATTGAGTCCATTGACTTTTGAGTCATATCCAACTTGTGAATCCTGTCTTCAAGGCAAAATGACTAAACTCCCTTTTGTTGGACATGGGGAGAGGGCTACAGATCTCCTTGCCCTAGTACATACTGATGTGCGCGGCCCATTTGATGTGCCGGCTAGAGGCAATTTTGTCTACTTCATTACCTTTATCGATGATCTGTCTAGGTATGGGTATGTGTATCTTATGAGACATAAGTCTGAAGCTTTTGAAAAGTTCAAAGAATTCAGACATGAAGTAGAAAAACAAACAGAAAAACTCATTAAGGTTCTTCGATCAGATCGAGGAGGTGAATACCTTAGCTGGGAATTCCTAGACTATCTTAAGGAAAATGGCATAGTCTCTCAATGGACTCCACCAGGAACATCTCAACTCAACGGGGTTTCAGAACGGAGAAATCTGACTCCATTGGATATGGTTCGATCCATGATGAGCTTCACAGACCTCCCTGATTTTCTTTGGGGACATTCATTATTAACTTCAATCTATTTACTGAATAGGGTTCCCTCTAAAACCGTTCCTACCACACCGTATGAGATATGGCACGGTAAGAAACCAAGTCTGAGTCATCTCAGAATTTGGGGTTGTCCAGCTTATGTCAAAAGACAACAAGCGGACAAGTTAGAATTTAGGTCCTTCAGAGCTCGATTCATAGGATATCCTAAAGAGTCATTAGGATACTATTTCTACATTCCAGAAGACCACAATGTGATTGTCAGTCGACATGCCATATTTCTTGAAAAATAGTTTATTCAAGATAGTGGCATTGGAAAATAGATCAAGCTTGATGAGAAAGTCTCACAAGTGGAAAGAGCTAAGGATCAATTGGAACCAAATCAGGTTGAGCCAATAAGAACACTACCTCCTCCACCTCGTAGATCGGAAAGAGTTTCCCGTCCTCCTGAAAGATACTTAGGTATTATTTCAGAGGACGTAGAGGAAATGTTCCTCGTAGGTAATGGTGCTCATGGAGATGATCCCAAAACCTACAACGAGGCGATATCAGATATCGACTCCGAGAAATGGCTTGAGGCAATGAAGTCAGAGATCGACTCGATGCACTCAAACCAAGTCTGGACCTTGGTAGATCCACCAGAAGGTATAGTACCTATTGGGTGTAAATGGATCTTCAAGAGAAAGATTGGTGCAGATGGGAATGTGGAGACATTCAAGGCTAGATTGGTGGCAAAAGGTTATAGTCAACGTGAAGGCATTGACTATCAGGATACCTTTTCCCCGGTAGCTATGCTAAAATCCATCCGCACATTGCTTGCCATTGCAGCCTATTTCGATTATGAAATATGGCAAATGGACGTGAAACGGCATTCCTAAATGGATATCTTGAGGAAGATATCTATATGGAACAGCCGCTAGGTTTCACATCCAGTGATACTGATCACAAGGTTTGCAAGCTGCAAAGGTCCATATATGGACTTAAGCAAGCATCTCGGAGTTGGAACACTCGTTTCAATGATGTGATCAAAAAGTTTGGTTTCATAAAAAATGAAGAGGAACCATGTGTTTTCAAAAGGGTTAGTGGGAGCGCTGTTGTCTTCCTTATATTGTACGTGGATGACATCCTCCTTATTGGGAATGATATTCCCATGTTGACATCAGTCAAGATGTGGTTGTCCAAGGAATTCTCCATGAAAGACCTAGGTGAAGCATCCTTTATTCTAGGAATTAAGGTCTATAGGGATAGACCGAATAGGATGCTAGGACTTTCACAGAAGATGTACATAGAGGAAGTACTAAAGAGGTTTAGTATGGAAAACTCTAAGAGGGGATTAATACCCTTCAGACATGGTATTCATCTTTCCAAGAAGATGTGCCCCAGCACACCTGAGGAAATAGAACGCATGAGCAAGATCCCTTATGCTTTGCAATAGGGAGCCTCATGTATGCCATGCTATGTACACGACCTGATATAGCCCATGCTGTGAGTGTCACAAGCAGATATCAGTCAAATCCAGGTGAAGAACACTGGATTTCTGTGAAATGTATCCTTAAGTACTTAAGAAGAACTAAGGATATGATGTTGGTCTTTGGTAACGGAGAACTCCTAGTTCAAGGATACACAGACTCGGACATCATGTCTGATATAGATGATTGAAAGTCGACATCTGGAAGTCTGTTTGTGTGCAATGGTGGAGCTGTCAGCGGGAAGAGTTCCAAGCAAACTGTGATAGCAGATTCCACCATGGAAGCAGAATAAATAGCTGCATCAGAGGCTGCAAAGGAAGCGTTCTGGTACAAGAAGTTTGCTACAGAAATTGGAGTAATACCATCAGATGCCATTCCTCTTTACTGCGACAACAATGGCGCCATAGCCCTTGCTAAGGAGACGAGGTCTCACCAGAAGTCCAAGCACATTGAGCGGCGATATCATCTCATCCGCGATTACCTTGAGAAAGGTTACGTTGAGGTCAAGAGAGTCAACTCCGTAGATAATGTGGCAGACCCACTTACAAAGCCGTTGGGACAATAGAAGATCGAAGCCCACCTTGAGAAGATGGGACTTAGACTTGTAGCCAATTGGCTTTAGGACAAGTGGGAGATTGTTAGATATATGTGCCCTAGAAGCCAGAATTGGCTGACACTTGTAATACACTTCTAGGGGCAAAATTGTAATTTTGACTAAAATCAATAAATGGGTTATTTTCTATCACACTGTGTATTTAGTGTCTGTGATACATCCTTTGAGTTAATGGTAATGATAATTCATATTTTCAAGAGTTGAAAATTTAAGACATGAATAATCATTATTAACTCATAAACAGCTCCTGACCATAGGATCATCACGAGGATGGTGATTGATCCGGAAGGTTGGTGTACGATCGCTTCTCTTTAGTAGATGAGTCTTGAGTCTACGGTGTGAAGACATCGGAGCGAGAGTACAGGTACTCATTAGAGAACGAGGGCACTGAGCGTGACCACCTCGAGTAGTCATTAGGGAGTCTACCTTCTCGTCAATGACTGACTCGATGCTGCAGTAGTGTGTCTGGTTCTTTGACCTGAGATGCATCGGCAGTTCACCTTGAGGGTGTTATAGTTTGACTACACCATTACTTGGTCTCCTAGCCATATGGAATCTTGAGGTGTATGTTGGCTATAGCATGTTCATTGTAGGAACTGGATTGCATCAAGATGGAATCTATCTACCTCGGTGGTAGAGGAGTAGCCCTATGATGATCATGAGAATCAAGTCCAGAAATCCATGGCCATGGTAGAGTGAAATAATAGAAAGAGTTTCTATTTAGATTTTCACATTGGACTCGAATCGAATGATTACATCATATGACAGAGACTAGGGTTTGACGAGTTCACCTTAACCCTAATCTGATCGGGGCTCAAGATAGAAGAACTGAATCACACAGGTAGCTGCACCAAGAGGTTCACATTCAGCTCTGATGGGTTGCCACCATATACTGCTAGGTGTCACTGGTGGATTTTGGGAGCAATTAGAATGATTTAGATGATCGATCATTCTAGCTGTTCGAATCAGAAGAGTTCTGATCCATCGAAAGGAGTTTCGATGATGTCTATGATAGAGATCATGACATATCCCATTACCATACAGAACTGAACCTAACTGGGTCACACAAACAAGGGTTTGAATCTGGTGATCATCAATTGAACTGATCTAGTTCAATTGATCTGAATGAGATTCAATTAGGTTCAAGGAAATCATGCTAGCACTCGATTGAACCTAACGTTCTTCTTTTACTATCATAAATAAGTTGTCCTGACTGAGCCAAAAGAGTTTGTGCTCAATCAGAGGCCTTCATATGGTCTGACTGGAGGTTGTCCAAGTTAGAATAGGTTGTCTTATTTGTAAGACATTACCTGCCATTTTTGGTCACCTGCCATTTCTTGTTCTTTGACTTTGGTCAAAAGTCTACCTTTGACTGGTCAAACATTGACCATTGACCCTTTGACTTTTGACCACATGTCATGCACCTATTGGAGAGCTGGTGCAGGCCTGTCCCCCTACTAGAACCTGGCAAGGAGAAGGGCGCACGCCAAGGGTGGCGTGAGCCCAAGTAGGAGGCGCCTAGGAGTCCTTGTTGGACAAGGACTCCACCTCCCTTTTGGATTCCAATCAGAGTTCTACTAAGAATCCAGTTTGACTGGTCTTAGGCGCCCTCTAAGGAGGAATCCAGGGGTCTCTATTCCAACCAATCAGATTTAGATCTGATTTCACAAAGGGTTGTGATTGGTTGAGAGGAAGAGGAGTTGGATCACAAGAGGTCTATAAATAAGACCCTGCGCCCAACCCTAATTCTAAGTGAATGTAATTCGATTGAGAAACCCCACACCCCAAGGCTGCCTCTCCCCTCCTTCTCCATGCCATAGTCTCTTCTCCCCTTGCTCTCCACGTCCAAAAGAGTTTTGGACTTAGGTTGGTGCGATTCAGATCAAGGAAAGGCGATCAAAAGCAAGAAGGCTGCGCTGCTGCAAAAGGATGACTGCAGATCTTCAAAAGAGTTTTGAAGATCCTCCAGATCAGATTCAGATCTGATTTTTGGAGGTGTGATAGAGAAGAAGAGGATCTCCAGATCCAACCCGAGTGGATACCGGTAGAGGCCAGGCGCTTGCATGGCTAGATCCAGAACCTTCCGCTGCAATCAGGATCATCTACAGGGTAATAGGATTACCCAAATCAGGTAAATTAAATTTGATTTAATTTATCTTATTTTATTTTATTTATTAAAATAATAAGAATCAGATTTGAAACATATCAAGATCTGATTGAGATCAAGAGAAAATTTTTGAAATATATCTCTTGATCTGATCAGATCTGAACGAACCTGGATCGGAAAATCAGGATTTCCCTTCACTTCTTTCTACTTGATTTTGATGAGAAAGTTCGAACCTCACCTTTGATGTCGGCTATTGATGAAATGAGCTGCAAACTGATAGCTCATTTGATCGAAGAAGAAGATCATATCTAACTTTTGTACCAAGTATTAATTTCTCATCGCTTTCTTTATAGTAGATGTGAAGGCTCGACATAGGATGACGTCGGGCATGCCATGGAGCAGCATCATGGTTTGAAAGGCCATTATAGCTCTCGAATTGAGGAAACTTGAAGTTCAGCAGGATCGATTCCTACATAATTCTTTGGAAGAAAGGAGGGTTGGTGCAGATGTCATCATCGTTGGCAGGGAGAGCATGGTGGAGTTCCTCAATCCATGGATTCATTTTCTGGAACCTTTGATCCAGATCCTCTCGATCATAGACCTCAAGGGTCTTCTGGCAGAATGGAGGCAGGGATCCTCCAGGAGTGGAATCATGATCAGAACAAGGGCTCTCCATCCTCCGCTTCCCTTTTTTCGAGGTCTCCGGATGACTAACCCAAGTGGGTCATCCTAGCATAGGATCATGATACTCCGACGAGGTTCTTTTCGATTGAGCAGATGCTGGATGCTGTTGCATGAAATGCACTACTTCTGTAAGGCCTTTAACCTACTAGATCAATAGGTTGAACTACTCTACATCCACCACTATTGTTGATGGAGGAGCTTGGGATACCAGAGATGGTATTGGAGCGAGCAGATCTAGATGAGATCTGGCCGCCAAGGTAGTAGATCATCTCGTTTATGCTTTCTTGGGTGGCATCCTTGCAGAACTAGTTAGAAAAGAAGAAGTGGAGATAGAGAGGGAATTCCGCTGAGTGTTTCTTTAAGAATAAGAGATCAAATGATCCTTTCCTCTAGCTTCAATTCTATTGACATAGAATTTGGTTGACGTCGGAACTGGGCTGGAGCTAGAGAGGATGAGGTCGCTACCGATGACCTGCAAGATAAGTCCTAACCGAAGTCAGGGGGCGGCTCTAGCAGGACCCTCCAACGATCAAGTCAGCTCTTTCGATCAATAGAAATGGAGCACTCGAGAAAATTGAAATAGAGTTTAGAGCTTAGAGAAAAAATGTATCTAGAGGGTTCCTTATATAGGCGAAGCTCATAACAAACTAATGGTGACAACCATAACTGCCTGGTAGTGGGCCATTTGGAGCCACATGGAATTTGCTATGGAGGGTAGTGTCCATTATCATGACGTGCCAGCCTATCAAAATTTAATAGTTGAAGTTTGAATGAAATAGCTATTAATGATGAAGAGCTTTATATTACATCAGTTCTAAATAAGTTTAGACATTTTCGAAGTTGTCTGTAGGTTGATAGATTTGCATTGAGCCGAGAGCTGAATATGCGTAGATGATAAGATCCTTTTGGGTGATAGTAAGAAATTCAACAGGAAGAAGCCTGCTTGGCGACTGGATGGAGTTTAACTGGAGGGAGCCCTTTGGGCAATTGGATGGAGCTCGACTGGAGGGAGCCCTTTGAGTGACTGGAAGGAGTTCGACTGAAGGGAGCCCTATGGGCGATTGGAAGGATTTTTGTTGGAAGGTGCTTGCTTGGGGACTGTAAGGAGTTCAGCTAGTGGCTAGGATGGGCAAGCACCATCAGAGCATTCTGGTGAGTCTCAATCACTTCTTTGAAGTTTGATTATCTTCAAGATCATCTACAACTAAATAACCATCGTCGATTGAAGGTTGATAAGGATGGTGGATTCACTGATTTAGAATTATAGCTAGGCTGTTCAGGGAGAAGTTTGGGCTTAATCTGATGGAGTTCTTTTGTTTATCCTAGCTTGCACACTCAAGATTTCAGATTCGATAGGGCCAAGATCTACCACTCTTCGTAAGGCATAGAGGTTCATCTAGGAAGAAGCTCTGCCAGTCTATGATTCTTGCCGTAGATTTAATCTACGATGGTGAGACTTAATTTGAAGGAGATCTGATTGGAAAAGAGTTTGGTTGGCTTCAAGATTAGCCAAACCAAGGATTGAATGCTTAGTCACTTGCTTAGATAACCACTTTCACTATTTAAGCTCATTCAAAAGGAGTTTGATTGGAGCCAGCTGCTTATAATGGAAGAATTCGGTTGTCTTCATAACTTGTCATCGAATAGAGTTGGACCGATTGGATTTTGCTACTCAAGCTTTACTGTCAAGTGGGAAATAATCACTTTTACTATTCAAGCTCGCCCAGGTGAGGGTTGCAATGCTTTCCAGGCTCTGAAATTTACTCATGTAATCTAGAGGATCAGCTAGTGAGTTGAAGATTGACCATCATGGGATTGCCTTGGGATTAGGTACCATGTCGAACTTCGGTAGGAGTAGGTTTAACCCCAACAAATATTAAAACTATTGAAGGCCAGGGTCAAGCTCCTTACCTTTTCTAGATATTTCATCATGCTTTCCTTCCGAGCTTCATAATTGCCACTAATTTATCTTACCACCAACTAGGAGTCACTGTAAGTTTGGAGCCGATCTGTCTCTAGTTTCTTGGCTATCTTCAACCCCACGATCAACATCTCATATTTAGCCCCATTATTTATTGTAGGAAACTCGAAACGCAATGCGTATTTGACAATAATTTTCTCTGGGTTAACTAAAATCAGACTTGCACCTACACTAGAAGCATTGGATGAACCGTCCACATATAGGGCCCAGAAGCTTTCAGGAAGATCTATCCTTTCTTCAGGGGAGTTCGACCACAACCATGGAACACTCACTACACATTGCTCAAGTTCAGCTTCATTAGTAATGGTATATTCTACTATAAAGTCTGCCAATATTTGGACTTTAATTGATGGCTAAGGTTGAAAATTGATATCAAACTTCGTAACCTCAATTGCCCATTTTGCTATTTTTTCAAAGGCATCTACTCGGTGAAGAACTACATTTATTAGTTGATCAGTAAGGAGAATTATAGTATGCCCTTGGAAGTAAGGTCGGGGCCTCCGGACTATAATCAGTAGAGCATAAGTTAGTTTTTCTAACTTGGTATACCTAGTCTTAGCATCCCTCAGGATCCGACTTGTATAGTAGATCGGTCGTTGCACTTTCATCTCTTCCTTGATTAAGATTGCTGCAAGGGCCGTCAGAGAGACTGCCAAGTATAGAAACAATCCTTCTCCGGGTTCATGTTTGGCCAATAGAGGAGGTGAGCCAAGATAGCTTTTTAGTTCTTCAAATGCTTATTGGCATTCAGCGGTCCAGCAGAAGTTCTTTGGCTGCTTAAGAACTTAGGAGAAGGGCATACATTACTCGACTCGCTTTGAAACAAAGTGATTCAGAGCTGCTACCTTTCCTGTCAGGCATTGAACTTCTTTTATTGACTTCGCGAGAGTCATCTCTTGGATGGTGTGAATCCTCTTTGGATTTGCTTTGATTCCACACCTCGATATCATGAACCCCCAAAACTTTCCAAAGTTATCTCGAAGGAACACTTGATCGGGTTCAACTTCATCTTGTATTTTTAGATGGCACTGAAGGTCTCTTCAAAATCAACAATATGATTTATCGATGATTGGCTCTTGACAAGCATGTCATCTACATAGACCTCCATATTGCGACCGATCTGCTCCTTGAAGATTTTGTTCACAAGGTGCTAGTAGGTTCTACCTGCATTTTTGAACTCAAAGGACATAATCCTGTAATAATAAAGACCATGATTAATAATAAAAGCAGTTTTCTCCTTATCTTTTGGTATCATCTAAATTTGGTTATAGCCAAAGAAGGCATCCATGAAAGTGAGAAGCTCATGGCTTGAACTTGCGTCCACTAGTTAATCGATTTTAGGTAGAGGGTAGCTATTTTCTGGGTAGGTCTTGTTCAACTTCTTGAAGTCTATACACATTCTCCACCTGCCATTTGTCTTTTTGATGAGGATTACATTGGAGACCCAGTTCAAATAAGAGGCTTCTTGGATGAATCCAGCCTTGAGGAGTTTGTTAACTTCTTCTAAAATTGTCTCCTACCCCTCTAGAGCATAGCCATTGTTGCCCAGGTATGGCCACCCAAGAGGGGAGGTGAATTGGGTTTATAAAAGTTTTTGGCCAAATTACACTCTAAAATAAATATGTACTTCTAATTAAGAAAAATTTGAATGCTTATGGTGAATGAGCAATGTGTAGCAGCAGAATTAAAAGCAACTAACTAATGCAAATATATAAAGTAAATAAAGAAAGCAAGAAAAGCAAAATCACAAAACAAATATACAAAGATTTTATAGTGGTTCAGTGCAATCCCGCACCTATGCCCACTCTCTAAGCTATCCCCTTAGGAATTTCACTATAATCCGAGATTACAGTGCATTTATTTTGACCTGGGATCACAAACAAATCTAGTTGGTTTTGCCGGGCTCACCAACCACAATCCTACACTGATACTTTTCTCGAATTCACTATCAATCCGGTTGGTTTTAACTTAGGAGCACCAACCATAATCCTTACACTATCCAATTTTCGGCTTGGACCAACCTACACCCCAAGTTTTTTTTCTCCAAAGAAACTTGTAAAGAAACAAAAATACAAGTATAAAATTCAGCACAAAAATAAAAAAGAATTTTTTTTTTTGAAGTTTGATGGAGAGGCCAAAAGATGGCTCTTGAAGCTTTGTATTCTCTCCTTTGAAGGCTGAGAGGAAGCTTGAATGAATGAGGATGATCATACTTTGAAGCTCTCTGAATTTGATGTATAAGGTCCTCTCTTTTCTCTCTTTTCTTTTAGATATTCAATGAACCTCACTATTTTAATGATTTCTACTTTCAATCCACTTGATCTTCCTTCCCAAATATTTCTCTAACCTTTTATACTCTTTATGATAGCTTGAAAATTAGTTCTAGTCACTGGAAGCCCTGAAATAATTGTTGTAGTGGAGAAATAACTATTTGAAAAGATGAAAAAAACTAGCCATTATGATCACTAGGTTGGCTCAATTTTTGACTAGGTCGGCTCAGTTCTAGCTGGGTCAACTCAGTTTATAGCTGGGTTGCTTAAGTCCCCTGGGTCTTGAAAAACTAGTTTTCTGCACTTTTTATCTTTTGCTTCCACTAAGACTCGACTCAGTTTCATACTGGATTGGCCTAGTTTGCATGCCAAGCATGCCGAGTAGCCCATTTCAAAAGGAGATGATCTATGGGTCATCCCTTGGGTTGACTCTTTTGCTAAAACTTGATTTTCTGCTAATTTATGCATCTAAAAGTTATCGAACTGCCTCCAAAAGATCAGAAATCTTCTAAGCTTTTTCTTGAAGCTTTCGAAATAGATTTTTTTCAACTTTGTAAAATTATGATTTTGCCTCTTGCCACTTTTTCTTGATCTCCAATTTGATAAAATTATAATTTTAACTTGAAAATATGAAAAGACCAATATCAATTCTTGAAATACATGGTTAATTACTTAAACACTCAAAGTTTAACAATTATCAAAATCAATCATGGGATCAACAATCTCTTCCTTTTTAATGATGACAAAACTTTAACTATTTGTATAAAAATATAATTTAATTTGTTTCAGTAAATTGGCTAGTATAAGTCATGAAGTGATAATATACATAAACATAAATGCACACTTCATGAAAGCTTCAATTAATATTTCACATAATTTATATACTCATATTAGAATAATATTTTAATTCAAAATAATAAATATTAAGGTTTTAAGTATGAAATCCATTGAGTTTCTTAAGTATTAATTTTTTAAGCATATACTCAATATACCTCTCTCCCTTTTTGACAACATCAAAAAGCTCATGAAAAAGAACAGAAAAAGAAATCATCAAAATCAACATCAAGACATTAAATTGAGAGATGTATCAAATTCATAAAATCAAATCAAAGAAATCATCTTTTCTTTTGAATGAATATTTTTTTTCAAAAATTAGCTTGAATTCAAATATTATAGACTCTCTTCCTTTTTAAATGAATATGATCTTTTAATCAGATTTTTAAATATATATTTTTAAGCTTTAAGAGGAACAAAGCTTTTCAAAAGTTTTAATCATGAAATCAAGTATAATAATCACTTTAATATTTATTTTTTTTAAAAAAAAATTAGTCAATTAAGTTTGGAAAAGATATGTATCGAAAATGTATCGAATAAAGTAAAATAAGTATGTATCAAAAATGATAGTCACTTTTTTTTTAAAATTTATTGCTTTGAGTAAAAATTACTTCAATATAAATAATTCATAAGAATTTTGCAATGCACATAAAAAATTTAGTATCAAATTTAAATTTTTAATGAGTTCCAAAATTAGGTTTAGAAATTTATTTTTTAGAGTAAGAATATGTTTTCAATTTAATTTAACTTCAATCAATTATCAAGAATAATCATGTAAATCAAAATATGAAACCAATATATTAATGATACCACTTTAATAATTTTTAATATTGAAGAATAATATGTTTATTTGATAGCATTTTAACTCAAGTAAATTAAATTGAATAAACACATGAAAGCATAAATTTAAAAAATTATAAAGTATTTAATAGAAAGTTTAAAATCAATAAGGCTCAAAATAAGATAATTGATAGAGAATTTAAGATCATAAATTTATCAATATTTTTAATCAAATCAATATTTTTTTTTATTTTTTATGTTAATAGCTGAATTAGTTTACTTTTTAACTTTCTCCTCCTTTGTATTTTAAAATAAGCATATTTTAAATTTAGATTATCAAAATGATATATATATATTCATTCTTTAGCATTGTCTTTCACTTTTCTTTTTCAAAATTTGCATGCTTAAGCTTTACAATTTTTGTTACTCCCCCTTTTTCTTTCAAGTTAAGCACAATTAATTGATACCATATTAATCTTAATTAATACAATTTTGATTTTTAAGTTTAGATTTTTAAATTTGATTGATACCAAGTTAGTAATCATTTTATCTTTGATATTTTCTCTCTCTTACTTTTGTAAATAAAGTTATTTTAAAATTAAATAAAATTTTAAGAGAACAAGCATCAATCATGTGAATTAAGTATTAAATTATGCATTTAATTTAAATAACTATAGGATTCACTCATGTAAAAATTAATTTTTTTATTTACTTTTCATTTACTTTAAAAGATGTTTACAATGATAACAATTCATTAAAAATTTTAAAGTATGCTATGAAAAATTTTATTTGAGACAAAGCAACTATTCTTTTATCAAAAGATAAATCAATAGAATATAAGACAATAATGATCACTATGATATCAATTATTAAAGTTTTTTATCATAAATGATGAATCAATTAAATTCAAATCAAATTATTTTGATAAGTTAATTTGAATTGATATCAACAAATTATGCAAAATAAATCATAGAAAGATATTCTGTTTAAACATAGATCTTTCTTTTTATAAGAAATATCATTTAATCAAGTTCAAAAAAGATATGAAATTTTTGATTTTATCTTAAATAATATCATATAAACTATGCAAAATTAGATTTGAGATAAAGCATTCTTTTCTTTTGCCAAAAAAAATATAATAAAGTTCAAGACAAGAATGATACCATTGATATGAAGTGTGAGAAATTTCTTCAAGTTGGGGTATAAAATTAATTAAGGTTAAAATGAGAAGAATCTAGATATTGGCTCTATGTTTTGATTTAACTATAGGATTTCAAATCCTTATGGATAAACTTAAAATGCAATGCAACTTAATACATCAAGCATTTTAAATTTTATAATTGATGTCTTGTCTTTAAGTATTTATTTTATGCTAATTTTTATTAAAATTTTAATAATTTAGCATTTTATGAGGGAAATGTCTAAATTTGTTTCTTTTGCAATCAAGGACATTCATAGTTAATTAAACTTATATTGATTTAAGTTTTTCAAATGAATAATTGATAAAGAGAAGCTATTAAATCATGTTGATTTTCAAGATAATTTCAATTCATAGCATGATATAGAGGAGAGCATATTAATCTTTAAAATTAAGATATTCAAATCATCAAAATCAATCAACATGCTAATCTTACTAATATATGAAAATAATTTCAAGCAAGTAAACAAAATATGAAATCATATTAAAGTCGATAGATTTAATCAAAATAACTTTAACAATCATTGATGGTATGATGTGAAAAAAAATTTAGATTATTTCATGCATCAAATACCCATCCCTTTTCATTTCCAAGGCATCCATAATTTTTTTTTTCTTTCATTTTATTTGTATCCTTAGTGCACCTGCAAAGTCACTTAATGATTTTTCGTACCCAAGTCATCTTGGGTCCATAGGAGTTAGTATTCAACATTTTCTTTAAAATCCAAATTTGTTTAATCAAAGTTTGGCCAAATCTGTTACAATTATATTCTAAAATTTTGTGGCTAATTTGATTAAATTTAAAGCACTTAATAGAATGATCTTTAGTTGAATCTCTTATAAAAATATTTTTACCATTGTGTAGTTTTCTTGAAATATTAAAATTAATTTTTATTTTATTAAAAATAGTTTCATTAGTTTTTACCATAGATTGAAAATTTTGAAAGCTAATTATAAATTTTTCTACAATAGATTTTAAAATCTTAACTTCTCTTCTTAACTTTTTTATTTTCTTCCAAGATCTCTTTCTTTTCAATTGAAAGATTTTCATTTTCTTTTAGGAAGGATTATAAAGTATCATTTTTTTTTTTAAGCTCAATGTTTTTTTTAACTAAAGAATTTTTAGATTTAACTATATTCTTCTTTTTCTTAGTTAGGATTTTAATTTGTTCTAAAAAATCTTTCTTTTCTTTGGCCATATTTTCTTTATTTTTCAATAGATCTTCTTTTTCACTTAAAACTTTATTTTTCTTTTCTAAGTTAGATTTTCTAAGCTCTTTATTTTGTAGCCTTATTTTTTTATGTTCATCCATTAAGTCATTAAAAGCATAATTCATTAAAAAAAAATTCAAAGGAGTGTTCATGATATACCTCATCATCTTGAGCCATGAGTTAACAACTTTCTATACATTCCTCCTCTTTCTCATTCTTTTCTTTGCCTTGCTCCCTCTTAATTATTATTATTTTTTATTTCTTTCTTTTACTTCTTTTCATCTTCATGCACCATAAGCCATGAGTTGGGGTGAGCTATATTTTCTTCTTTGGAGCTTGATGTTTCTCTTTGATTTGCTCCCTCAAAAGTAGTTTCTAATTTTTTTCATATTTGATTGGTTGAAATATATGAAGAAATTATATTAAAAATATTTATGTCTAATGAACAATAAAGTAAATTCATTGCTTTAGCATTTAGTTGGTTCATTTCTTTATCATGCTCAAGCAATGCTTTGAGGGTATGTGAGCCATTGATTATAATCTTCCATAAGTTATAATTGTATGCTTGTATGAAGATACGCATGCGTGCTTTTCAATAACTATAATTTGATTTATTAAGCATTGGGAGTCTATCAATAGAATAGCCTTCACTAAATAAAGAATTTATTTGGATCACCTAGATCTTTAGCACTTGATAGT
This sequence comes from Cocos nucifera, assembly GCA_006176705.1. Lineage (NCBI taxonomy): Eukaryota > Viridiplantae > Streptophyta > Magnoliopsida > Arecales > Arecaceae > Cocos > Cocos nucifera. The sequence goes on from QRFJ01001436.1 coordinate 201,351, forward strand.
TAGGTCAATAACTAATAACAGAGTACTTGCTCTGATATCACTTGTTGCCCAGGTATGGCCACCCAAGAGGGAGGGTGAATTGGGTTTATAAAAATTTTTGGCCAAATTATACTCTAAAATAAATATGTGTGCTTCTAATTAAGAAAAACTTGAATGCTTATGGTAAAAGAGCAATGTGTAGCAGTGGAATTAAAAGCAACTAACTAATGTAAATATATAAAGCAAATAAAAAAAGCAAGAAAAGCAAAATCACAAAAGAAACATACAAAGATTTTATAGTGGTTCTGTGCAATCCCGCACCTACATCCACTCTCCAAGCTATCTCCTTGAAAATTCTACTATAATTTAAGATTACAGTACGTTTGTTTTGACCCGGGATCATAAACAAACCCAGTTGATTTTGCCAGGCTCACCAATCACAACCCTACACCGATAGTTTTCTCGGGTTCACTATCAACCCGACTGGTTTTAACCTAGGAGCACGAACCACAATCTTTACATTATCTAATTTTTGGCTTGGACCAACCTACATCCCAAATTTCTTTCCTCCAAAAAAATTTGTAAAGAAACAAAAATACAAGTATAAAATTCAGCATAAAAAAAATGAAAAAGAACACTTTTTAAAGTTTGATGGAAAGGCTGAAAGATGGCTCTTGAAGCTTTGTATTTTCTCTTTTGAAGGTTGAGAGGAAGCTTGAATGAATGAGGATGATCACACTTTGAAGCTCTCTAAATTTGATTTACAAGATCCTCTCTTTTCTCTCTTGTTCTTTAGATATTCAATGAACCTCACTATTTTAATAATTTCTACTTTTAATCCACTTTATCTTCCTTTCTAAATATTTTTCTAGCCTTTTATACTCTTTATGATAGCTTTAGGATCAGTTCTAACTATTGGAAGCCTTGAAATAGTCATTAGAGTGGAGAAATGATCATTTGAAAAAACTATAGAAAATTAGCTATTACGATCACTAGGTCGAATCTATTTTTGACTGGGTCGGTTCAGTCCTAACTGGGTTAGCTCAGTTTATAGCTGGGTTGGCTCAGTCCCCTAGATCTTAAAAAATTAGCTTTTTGTACTTTCTATCTTTTCCTTCCTTTGAGATTAGGTCGGCTCAGTCTCAGATTGGATCGGCCTAGTTTGCGTGCCAAGCATACCAAGCAGTCCATTTCGAAAGAAGATGACCTAGGGATCATCCCTTGGGCTGACCCTTTTGCTAAAATTTAATTTTCTTCTAATTTATGCATCCAAAAATTATGAGACTGCCTCAAAAGATCAAAAATCTTCTAAGCTTGTTCTTGAGGCTTTCAAAATAGACCTTTTTCAACTTTGTAAAATTATGATTTTGCCTTTTGTCATTTTTTCTTGATCTCCAACTTGATAAAATTATAATTTTAACTTGAAAATCTGAAAGGACCTACATCCTTTCTTAAAATATATAGTTAAATACTTAAACACTCAAAGTTTGACAATCATCAAAATCAATTATGGGATCAACAGTCGTGCATTTTTTTCTTCACTCGTCGATATTTAGGATTAATAGCCAGACGATGTTTCATAACTTCAGCATCAATTTTGGACATGTCCATTAGGACCGAAACAAAAATATCTGCATTTCTCTGCAAGAAGGCGATGAGCTGCTTCCTAACTTCTTCTCTCAAGTTGGAGCTGATCTGCACTATGTGTACTTCATTTCCATCATTTAAAGGAATTAAGACAAGGTCTTTCATAAGTTCCCCCCCATTCTTTAGTGAGGTTGTCACGAGCATCCAGTCGATCTACTGGACAAGGATCTGGTTGTCCGCCCCCTTGTAATGCAATTGAATAGCAATGTCTTGCCAGGGTCTGATCTCCACTTACTTCTCCAATTCCATAACTTGTTGAAAACTTTATTTTTAGATAATAAGTTGAAACTACTGTCCGAAGTACATTTATACCAGATTGGCCGAGAATTGCATTATAAGCAGACAGGGCCTTCACCTCCAAAAAATCCACTTGAGCCTTAGATAGTCTTGGGTATCGCCCTATAGCCACAGTTAATATTATTATCCTTTCAACTGGCACAGCATTGCCAGTGAAGCCTACCAATGGAGAGTTCTTTGGTTCTAATTGGTTATCAGGTAAGGACATTTTGGAGAAAGCATCATAAAATAATACATCGATAGAGCTTTCATTATGTGGCATACATCATAATCAACAATATTTAAAGAAACTACAATCGCATCGTTATAAGAGAACCCAACTCCTTGTGCATCTTCTTTGGTGAAAGCAATGGGTTTTTCAGTTCTCTATCTCTTAACCGACTTTGCTGATCCACTAGCCTCTTCCTATGGAAGTCCCCTAGAGATAGTATTGATGATACCCAATGGGGGTCGATCTTCTTGCTGCTCCTCCCTCCTTGGTAGCTCAGGTTGCAGCAGTGCTCTTGGTCGATCTTCTCTTGCTTCATGCTGACGTCGCAAAAATTGATCGAGTCAGCCTTGCCTGATGAGCTCCTCGATCTCGTCTTGGAGTTGAATGCATTCTTTAGTATCATGATCATGGTCACGATGGTAGAGACAATACTTGTTAGGATTGTACTTGCTAGGATGAGTGTGCATCCTCTCTGACCTCGGTAGCTGCTCCTTGATTTTCATCAATACTTGAGTCTTCGAAACATGAAGGAAGGTGTAGTTGTGGAATCTTCTAGGGGGAGACCATGTCCTTCGATCAAGGCTTCTTTATCGATGAGCTCGGGGAGGAGTACTTGCTCGTTTATGCTTAGGAGGAGTTCTAGAGCGTGGTCGAGCTTCCCTTGACTTTTCTTCAGTTGCGGACTTGCTAGCTTCTCCTGCATGTTGCTCTCCCATGGCTTCATCATCTTTGGCTTTAAAAGCCTTTTCTGCTCGGGCATAGCCTTCAGCCCATGCCAGCATATCAGCAAAATTTTTAGGATACTTCTTCTTTAGAAAAAATTGAAAATCATTCTTCTAAAGACTGCCTTTTAGTGAGGCCATAGTAACAGATTGATCCAGATTCCGAACATCTAGTGCAACAGTATTGAAGCAGCTGACGTAAGCTCGAATGGACTCTTCTTTCTTCTGCTTGATGTTGATAAGAGATTCCAAGCCTTGCATTGGATGTCGGCTGCTTATGAAATGAGCCATAAATTGATGGCTCATTTGTTCGAAGGAGAAGATCATACTTGATCTAAGAGTTGAGTACCAGTTTTTTTCTGCTTCCTTAAGAGTTGATAGAAAAGCTTAGCACAGAATGATGTCTGATGCACTATGGAGAAACATCATAGTTCGAAAGACCTTTAGATGGTCGATCGGATAAGTGGTCCCATCGTAGCTCTCAAATTGAGAAAGTTTGAAGTTTGGTGGAATGGGTTCCTACATTATTCATTGGGAGAAAGAAGGGTCGGTGCAGATATCATCGCCATGGGCGGGGATAGCTTGGCAGAGTTTCTTGATCCACCAATTCATTTCCTAGAACCTTTGATCCAGAAGATTTTATCGATCATAAATCTCAAGGGTCTTCTAGCAGAATAGAGGTAGGGATCCTTTAGGGATGGAATCATGATTAAAATAAGGGCTCTCTACCCTCAGCTTTCCCTTTCCAGGGGTCACCAGATGACTAGCCCAAGTGGGTCATCCCAGCACCAGATCATGATACTCTAGTGAGGTTCTCTTTGGCTGGACTAATGCCAGGAGCTGCTGCATAGCCTGCACTACCTCTATGAGGCCTTTGACCTGCTAGATCATAAGGTTAAACTATCCATGTCTATCACTATTGTTGGTAGAGGAGCCTGGGGTGTCGGAGATGGAGTCAGAGCGGGCAGATCTGGATGAGATCTAGCTACAGAGGTAGTAGATTGCTTGGTTGATGCTGTAGTGATAAGTGCTAAAAATACACTAATAAAAGTATTAAATTATAAAATAAATTAATTTATTTTTAAGAAATTGATATTTTTATTGATCTTATGTAAGAAAGAAGGTCGTCAATAGGAAGAGCTTAATTTTCTAACTCAAATAAAATAAATTTCAAGCAAAATGGACTTCAAACAAACCCAGAATCAATTTTCAAAGGAAATAAAAAAAATATTAATTAGCTGGTCGGTTCGGTTCAAACCAGCTCAACAAATTGGCCCGACCACCTGCTAAACCAACATTGATACCATGTTGATGCATCGCTGATGTCAAAAATTTTTGCGGTGTACGGTGGACCGCTATAGTAACAGGCCAGGGGCACGATGGGGATTTCACATGATGATGCATGCTCGGATTGGCTGAAAGCTTGATGATCTATGGTGAACCTGGCTCATGATCGATCTACATGGGATGCAAGCAGGATCAGATGGCGGTTGGCACTGGGATTTGATCGGATGGCTCAGATTAAGGCACTAGCGGACGACATCTATAGCAGCCAGTTGGGATCCAACGATTGAGATGCAATTTTGATTTTTAACTAAACTCTGAGGCTTCTTCTGTGTGATTGTGTGGCCCAGATTCCATCATCAGCTTCAATCTGATGGCTGAGCTTAATTTCAACTTGAATTGGATTTTTAAAAAGGGTTTTTAAGTGATGTTTGATGCATTGGATGGTGATCTGAAGCCAGAAATTGCCAGGGCTCTCTTTGACTGATTTTAGGAGTTTTAAACCCAATTTCAATGGAATTTCTACCCAAAAGCTATTTAAAACCTACTACCGAGGGTCTGAAGGGGGATAGAATAGAGAGTCTGGGAACAAAGAATAAATAAGAGAACGAAAAGAAGAGAAAGAGGAGAGAGGTTTTGAGAGGAGGTTTCAGAGAGAACCTGGAAGAGACATAGAGAGGGAGGTTGAGAGTTATTTTTTTTCTTTTTTTATTCTTCTTTCTTCCTTTCTTCTTCATGGTTCATCTTCGACATCCAATATATTAATCAAACAGCTCTTCTTCATCAAGTTCTCCATACCAAGAGCAATGGACAACCAATTTTAGCAAATAAATAGTCTATTTTCTCATGCTTTTTATTTTATTTGCTATTTTTGATCTTTTTGCAATGAACTAAAAATTCTTTTACTAAGGCTAAGGTATAGCCACTCTTTTGATATAATATTTAGTATAATTTGATCTTATATTTAAATTTTGTTCATGAGGAGTATATAAATCTGCTTTTAATACTTTTAGATTACTGGCTATTTTCTAATTGATTTGACGGACATAAATGATATGGACCAAGTACGTCTATATCGATGCTTCTTGATTTATTTATCTTGTATTATAAACTGAATTAGTATTCAAATGCATGTGGGAATTTTAGTACGCTTTGGATGCAATGTATTTTAATTAGAGGGTTTTACAAAACTTAAAGCATCAGTATTTATTTAAATTATACCTAGACCAAAGGATAGTTAATAAATATTGATAGTTTTGCTATGCCTGGATCAAAAGATAGTGAATAACTTAGGAGATTCCACCATCACATGAAACAAAATTAACCTAATTTATATAAATACTTGAATATTGTATTAACTGAGTTGGTGAACCGATTGTCTTAGTAACCTATTGCTTTTAAATTAAATCCTAATAATTACACTCTCTCTATTTTTTTACAATTTTATTAATTATTTTTTTATTTTTTTATCTTCTCTATTTCTTATAAATCAATTTTTCAAATAAAGCTTAGAAAAGAATATTTTTAGTACTTATTTTTCAATCCTCCAGGGATAATACTCTACTCACTTACTTTATTACTTGATCGACTGGTGCACCTGTCATAGCTATAAATTAGCACGCATCAAGTTTTTGGTGCCATTGTCGAAGATTGTGTCTAAAATTATATTAAAATTTTGATCCTTATTTTACTTTAGAATTTTATTTTTAATTTTTATTCTTACTTTATTTTTAGATTTGTTCAGTGCATCACACGTACTGAACATAGTGACTTACTATCTTTAGACCCAAAAATTGAGAGGGCCATTAGAAGACTACAACAAGAAAGGAACATGGTAGCTAGAGATCCTAATGATATCAATTTGGGATTGGATATGGCAATAGAGAGATGATAAGAAGCTATTTGAGCGGCACATCATCCATTAAATAACTACATTACACCATCTATAGCTGATGTAGCTTCCAGCATCAAGAGATTGTCCATGCAAGCAAACAACTTTGAAATTAAGCCGACGATGATCCAGATAATTCAGTCAACTATTCAATTTAGTGGACACATGCATGATGATCTGAATGCCCATATTTCTAATTTTTTTGAACTTTGTGATACTTTTAAAATTAATGGAATGTTGGATGATGCTATTAGATTACGACTTTTTCCTTTTTGGTTATGGGACAAAGAAAAAAGTTGGCTTCATTCTCTTCCTGCAGGATCCATCATTACTTGGGATGTCCTAGTCCAGAAATTCTTAGCTAAATACTTTCCACCTTCTAAAACTGCAAAAATGCATAATGATATTACTTCTTTTGTTCAGATGGAGATGGAGACATTGTATGAGGCTTGGGAGCATTTCAAGAAACTACTGAGGAGATGTCCACGCCATCAATTATCCATTTGGCTTTAGGTATAAAATTTTTACAATGGTTTATCTCCTACTAATTATTCTATGATTAATGCAGCAGTAGGAGGTACCATTAATCAAAAAATAGAGGAAGAAGCCTTTGATCTGATCAATGAGATGGCATCAAATAGTTATTAGTGGCAAACAAAATGCATGATGATGAGAAGACGAGCAGCTATGCAAGGAGTAGACTGCATGCCAACCTTACTTGCCAAAATTATAACCCTTAGAGCCGAAGTCAACAATATGAAGGAAATAGCTATGCACATTCAGAGCATCACTTGTGACCTATGTGGAGGAGGACATAATACAAGCAACTATCAGACAGATAATTCTTTTTCTAAAGCCACTAATATAGCTAGCTATGTTGGTAATTTTTTCAAGGCACAATAAAACAATCCCTACTCCGACATATATAATCAAGGATGGAGGCAGCATCCAAATTTGTTGATCCGAATGTAAAGCCATACGTGCCACCACTATCATTTTTAGAGAGACAAATTCAGCATCCAGATAAAAAATTTTCTAATTTTTTCAAAATTTTAAAGAATTTACATATTAATATTCCTTTTGTAGATGATATTACTCAAATTCTCAGGTGTGCCAAGTTTCTCAAAAAAAATCTTACCAATAAAAAAAATTGAAGGAGCATGAGAGAATAAATTTGAATGAAGAGTGCTCAGCAATACTTCAAAATAAATTACCACAGAAGCTAAAAGATCTAGAAAGTTTTACTATCCCTTGTATTATTGGTGATTATAGTTTTGATAAAGTATTATGTGATTTAGGAGCAAGCATTAATTTCATGCCTTTCTCTATTTTCAAGAAGTTAGGTCTAGGAGAATCGAAGCCTACCACTATCAGTCTTCAACTAGCTGACAGATCCATCAAATATCCAAGAGGTATAGTGGAGGATGTCTAGGTAAAGGTAAACAAGTTTATTTTTCTTGTTGATTTTATTGTTCTTGATATGGAAGAAGATATTAATGTACCCCTTATCTTAGGGAGACCCTTTCTAGCTACTGGAGGAGCTTTAATAAGAAAAATTAATTCTAAGAGGCCAAGATGAACAAGTGACTTCTAATATTTTTAAAGATACTAAACATCCTGATGATCATCAAACTTATTTTCTAATTGATATTATTGACAAATTAGTATATGAGAATTCTATAAAAAACATGTTTGAGACTAGTAAAGCTAGCAGTGTCCAATTAAAAGAGGGTTTGACCAAATATGAAAGTATTTCGATTGAAGTGGCACCAGATTGATTCAGCCCAAAACTCCAAGAAAGTCAAGTTAAAGACTATACATCAAAACTACTAGATTGGTTATTTCTTTTCTTTTTAATTTTGATCATTTTATTTTCATTTATTTTTCAGTAGTTTCTTGTTGCTCTTTTACTACTTTGGTGTATGTTTTTAATTTTGCAGAGAAAATTAATGAGAGCTCAAGCAAAATTTTAAAGCTTCAAAGAACCAGTCTAGATCTATAGTATAGATGTATTCTTTCCTGTCTCTTATTGCACCTTTATTTTTTTTTCTCCATTGAGATAATGTAGAATAAGTTGGGGGGTAGGAAAATTTTTTGCAAAAAAAATCTTTTTAAACCATGTATCAAGAAGAAAATCTTGAGCAAGATAGACTGAAAAGGTGATCAAATTTAGAAGTATTTGCTAATGAATGTAATGAGTTAAAGAAGTAGACTAGTTGGTCAGACTTTTAGTAGCCTACCTAGATCACCTAAAGGCTATTAGCACTTCTAATTGCACATGCACACTAACAAGGCAAAGTAGGTATTGATTATAATGCCAACTGAAGATTCAATTATCACTAAAAATTGATAATTAATATACATTTCAATCAAAAAAGCTTAAATTTAAGGAAGGAGCTACCTGCCTAAAATATAAAGTGCAAAACATAAAGTATATGTGGATTGTCCAAAGCTTAATAACTAAATCTCTGCACCTAAATCAAGTATGGAGGTTCATGTCAAACAATGGAGTAAAAGCCAGGATGCTCAGCACAAAAAAAAAGGAGAGAAAAATAAAAAAATGAGGCAGTGTGAAAGCTATCTTAATTCATGAGCTTAAATTAAAAATATATAGAAAATTACTCAAAATAGGTGATAAGAGAACATACTTTTATCTTTTAAATTAACACTGAAATGCTAAGTTAGTCACCACGAACACAAGTACTGTAGATCTTTGATGTACTCTAAGAAAGTTTCTAATTGTACTGATCGCGAAATTAGCTTCTGAAGCTCAATGCTTTGTTAGTGGTATTTTCTAAATTTTTTAATCTTTAATCCTAAATTTATTTTTATGAAAGAGGATCTTATTGAAACATGTTGATAAATAAAGCATTGCTAAGGAACTAGCAATGACTAAGTTGGGAGGTATGATAAGTACTAAAAATACACTAATAAAAATATTAAATTATAAAATAAATTAATTTATTTTTTAAAAAATTGGTATTTTTATTGATCTTATGTAGGAAAGAAGGCTGTCAATAGGAAGAGCTTAATTTTTTGATTCAAATAAAATAAATTTCAAGCAAAACAGACTTCAAACAAGCCCAGAATCAATTTTTAGAGGAAATTAAAAAAAAATTAATTAGCTAGCCGGTTTGGTTCAAACCGACTTAGCAAACCAGCCCGATCGCCTGCTAAACCAATAGCTGACACCCCATTGACACATCACTGACATCAAAAATTTTTGTGTTGTACGCTGGACCACTACAGTAACAGGCTAGGGGCACGATGGGGTTTCACATGATGGTGCATGCTCGAATTGGCTGAAAGCTTAACGGTCTGTGGTGAACCTGGCTCACGACCAGTCTACACAGGATTAAGGCACTGGCGGATGGCATCCATAGCAGTCGGTCGGGATCCAATGGTTGAGATGCGATCTTGATTTCTAACTAAACTTTGAGGCTTCTTCTGCACGATTTTGTGGCCCAGGTTCCATCAACAGTTTCAATCCTATGGTTGAGCTTAATTCAAACTTGAATTGGATTTTTAAAAAGGGTTTTTAAGTAGTTTTTGATGCATTGGATGTCGATCTGAAGGATAGAAATTGCCAGAGCTCTCTTCGTCTGATTTTAGGAGTTTTAAACCCAATTTCAATGGGATTTCTACCCAAAAGCTATTTAAAGCCTGCTGCTGAGGGTTTGAAGGGGGATAGAATAGAGAGTCTGGGAACAAAGAATAAACAAGAGAATGGAGAGAAGAGAATAAGGAGAGAGGGTTTGAGAGGAGGTTTTAGAGAGAACCTAGGAGAGAGATAGAGAGGGAGGTTGAGAGTTATTTTTTTTCTTTTTTTATTCTTCTTTCTTTCTTTCTTCTTCGTAGTTCATTTTCGACATCCAGCATATTGATCAAGTGGCTCTTCTTCATAAAGTTCTCCACACCAAGAGCAATGGACAACTAATTTTAGTGAATAAATAGTCTATTTTCTCATGCTTTTTATTTTATTTGCTATTTTTGATCTTTTTGCCATAAACTAAAATTTCTTTTACTAAGGCTAAGGTGTAACCACTCTTTTGATATAATATTCAATTTTGTTCATGAGAAGTATATAAATCTGTTCTTAATACTTTTAGATTACTGACTATCTTCTAATTGATTTGATAGACATAGATGATACAGACCAAGTACGTCTATATCGATGCTTCTTGATTTATATATCTTATATTATGAATTGAATTGGAATTCATATGTGTGTAGGAGTTTTAGTGCATTTTGGATGCAGTGTATTTTAATTAGAGGATTTCACGAAACTTAAAGCATCAGTATTTATTTAAATTATGCCTAGACCAAAGGATAGTTAATAAATATTGATAGTTTTGCTATGCTTGTACCAAAGGATAGTGAATAACTTAGGAGACTCCACCATCACGTTAAATAAAATTAACCTAATTTATATAAATACTTGAATATTGTATTAACTGAGTTGGTGAATCGATTGCCTTAGTAACCTATTGTGCTTGAATTAAACCCTAATAATTACACTCTCTCTATTTTTTAATAATTTTATTAATTATTTCTTTATTTTTCTTTATTTTTTCTATTCCTTATTAATTGATTTTCTAAATAAAGCTTAGGAAAGAATATTTTTAGTACTTATTTTTTAATCCTCTAGGAATGATACTCTACTCAGTTACTTTATTACTTGATCGACTGGTGTACTTGCCATAGCTATAGATTAGCATGCATCATGTAGGATCTGGTGTGGTGCTCCCAAGCCTTGGAAGGCCATAGAAAGATCCAGGGTGTTGGCTTCATGAGTGTAGAATGGGTGTGAGTCCTAGAGCTAGGACAAGAGTTATCCTAGGTGAAGATGGCACGCAGTCCTATATGGAGATCGAGGTTCAGATGTGAGGATCTTGAGGGATTTGGTAGGTGCTCCGAAGATCTGGGACACAAGGTGGAGCAAAGGATTAAAGCCAAGAAAAAGAATCAAGCAAGAAAAGAGGCTGATACATTGGTGGGCTGGCTCGGATATGTAGCCGAGCTGGCTGGGGCTGAGATCGAATCAACTCGAGGTGCAATCGAGCCGGCTATCTCAGATAGACAGACGACTGAATTTGGATGAGATGCAGTCGAGCTAGCTCGATGGTGGCATATAGAATATATAGAGTTTTTGTTTTGGATCTTAAGGCCTGGTCCAATAAGGTCTTAAGGGGGCTAACTTATGTATGGATTGGATTTAGATCCAGGGGATGAGAGCATGTCAGACATATGCATATGGGCTCAGTGAGTGCTTTCATGTATTGGTTAGCCTAGGAGAGTTTTTTAGCTGAGGTTTAGATTTATTAGGATTTCATGTGGTATAGCAGAAATTCTAGGATATATAAACAAAAGTATTGTATCTTTACAATAGAATGGAATCAATACACAGCTTTTCTCCCTAACTCTCTTCTCTCTTTTCTCTCTAGTTCTAATGCCAAGCCCTAGGTGCCATCAATCTTTACTCTTCTTTCATATTTCTGGATTAACACCCAGGTTCACGCAATAGATCGGATCTATGACTATGGTTTTGAGCAGCCATAGGTACAATACTTGGTATCAGAGTGGTACCAGGATCTAACAATTGGTATCAAAGCTTGGTTGAGTGTTGAGGAAGAAGAAGATTAGATTTCAGTAGAGATCAGCAACAAAGTTTAGATCTAAAGACTTTCTCCAGGCTTCGTGAGGATGAAAGAAATCATAGGGCTACTATCCACCATCCCTAGTCAAGGTATTTTTTTTCTAGATCCACATGTTTGTTGTTTTCTTAATTCATACGATCATGAAGAATAGTGGGTTAAAGTTAGAATTTGAGAAATTTGATGGAAAAGAAAGTTTCATGATGTGAAAGGTTAGGATGGAGGATCTGCTGGTTCAGATGAGACTGGGTTTGGCCTTGGAAGATAGGCCGGAGGAGATGATAGACAAGGAGTGGGTGTCCTTGGAGAAAAAGGTATGTGCCATGATTATGGCTTGTTTGGCAAATGAGGAGCTATATGGCATGTTAGAGGAGAAGACACCCAAGGGTTTATAGTCGAAGTTACATTAGTTGTACATGGAAAAGAACATGTACAACAAGTTGGTGTTGAAGAAGCAACTGTATAGCCTTCGGATGCAAGAGATTGAGGATGTTGTGGATAATATTCAATGGTTTGATCAGATGAGCATGGATTTGCTCAACATTGGGGTAGATCTCGAAGAGGAGGATAAAAGTTTATTACTGCTATGTTTGCTACCCAGGTGCTTTGATCCATTGGTGATGACGTTGCTGTATGGTAAGAAGATGTTGGTGTATGAGGAGATCGTATCAATACTAAGGTCCAATGAGCAACGAGAATAGATGATGAAGAAGGAGGTCATCCAAGAGGGTCTCATGGTGTTAGAGAGGCCCAGACTAGGGAAGAAAAAGGATCGGCAATAGGTTGTAAGGGGTCTAAGAGATGCTTCAAGTATGGTAAAGTACAGCACTTTAAGCAAGAATGTCTGCTTTGAAAGAAGTGCAAGAAAGGAGAAAAGGTAGATTTTATCGATTCAGTCATTGAAAGTGAAGAGTCGAATGAGCTCTTGGTGGTTTTGGAGGAGCCTATGGGGTGTAGTGTATCTAAGACAGTTTTGGAGGGATCCACAAAGTGCGGAGGATTTGAAGGAGTAGCGACTATGTTCAAGGAGCAGCGGTAAGCTAAGCAGTGCAGCATTGAATGGTTGACCTTAAAAGACTCGATTATAGAGTCGGCTTCTACAGCATCAGGAGGGACTTTGGTTTTAGGTGAAGCACTGGGTAGATATGGCTTCACTGGTGGAGATTTGACATGAGTTCAGGATGGAGGAGTGCAGGAGGACCAATATCCTAGCACCAATACCGAAGATGCATAGTTTTAGGTGGAGCAACATGTGCGGGAGGATAGGCAAAGTTATGAGGAGATCATATCAGGATATGCAACAGTCACTAGCAGAGGATTGCTGCAAATTCTCCAAAAAAGTCCAGGATAGTTGATGCAGTTGCCAAGCAAAAGGATGCTTACAACTCCAAGGATGGTGCATAGAAGCAAGCCAAGGTCTTCAATGGTGAAGGCGGTCATCCCAAAGGCCTCAAAGAGAGCTCAGTGGATGAAGAAGAATGATGTTGGCAAGGCATGTACAAGTAGCTATCAGGACATGCAGTGATAGCAGGATCATGTAGGGGGACATTGCCAGGTGTGCCAAGGCTTTGGCACATCAAGATGGAGATTGTAGGATTTGGTGTGGTGCTTTCAAGCCTTAGAAGGCCATAGAAGAAGTCAGGGTGTTGGCTCTAGGAGTCTAGGATGGGTGTGAGTCCTAGGACAAGAATAGAAGTTATCCTAGGTGAAGACAGCATACAGCCCTGCATGGAGATCGAGGTTTAGGTGTGAGGACCCTGAGGGGCTTGGTAGGTGCTCCGAAGATCTAGGACATAAGGTGGAGCAAAGGACCAAAGTCAAGAAAAAGAATCAGCCAAGATAAGGGACTAACACACGGGTAGGCTAGCTTGGATACGCAGCCGAGCCAGCTTGAGTTGAGATTGAGTCGACTCGGGGTGCAGTCAAGATGGCTATCCTAGGCAAATAGAAGATCGAATTCGGGTGAGATGTAGTCAAGCCAGCTCAGCTACTAAGAGAGCTGGCTCGACGGTGGCATACAGAATATATGGGGTTTTTTGTTTGGAATCTTAAGGCCTAGTCTAACAAGGTCTTAAAGAGGCTAACTCATGTATGAGTCAGGTTTAGATCTAGGAGATGAGAGCATGTGAGACATTTGTACATGGGCTCGATGAGTATTTTCATGTATTGGGTTAGTCTTGGAGAGTTTTTCAGCTGGGGTTTGAGTTTATTAGGATTTCATATGGTATAGCAGAAATCCTAGGATATATAAATACAGGTATTGTATCTTTACAATAGAGTGGAATCAATATATGCTTTTCTTCCTAACTCTCTTCTCTCTTTTCTCTCTGGTTCCAATGCCAAGCCCTAGGTTCCATCAATCTTTGCTCTTCTTCCATATTTCTGGATTAACATCCAAGTTCACTCAAGAGATCAGATCTACAATTATGATTTCGAGCAGCCATAGGTACAATACTTGGTATCGAAATGGTGCCAGGATCTAATAGATGCTTTCTTGGACGGCATCCTATAGAGCCAATCGGAGAAGAAGAAGAAGCTAAAGCAAAGAAAGAATTCCATTGAGCACTCCTTTAAGAACAAGGGATCACCTTCCTTTCTCTAGCATCAATTCTATTGGTGCAGAATCTGGTTGATGTTGGTATAAGCTGGAGCTGGTGAGGACGAGGTCGCCACCGAAGACCTGTAAAATAAGTCCTGATCGGAGTTGGGGGTGGCTTCGATAGGATCCTTCGACGATCAAATTAGCTCTTCTGACCAATAAAAATGAAGCACTTAGAGAATTCAAGTAGAATTTAGAGCTTAGAGAAAAAATGTATCTGGAGGGTCCCTTATATAGGCAAAGCTCATAATAAACTGATGGTGACAGCCATAACTGCTTAGTAGTGGACCGTTCGGAGTGATGTGGAGTTTGTTTGGAGGGTGGTGTCCATTGTCATGATGTGCCAGTTTATTGAAAATTAATAGTTAAATCTTAGAGAGGATGGCTATAATCAGTGAAGAACTCCACATCACAGTAGTTCAAGAGAGGTTCGGACCTCTCTGAGGTCGTTTGCATGTAAATTGGTATTCATTGTGTCACAAGGTCCTTCTGGACGATCTTAAGGAGTTCGATTGGAAGGAGCCTTCTTGGCCACTGGAAGAAATTTGACTAGAGGGAGCCCTTTGGGTGACTAGAAGGAGTTCGACTGGTGGCTCCAAGGCGGTCCACAAATGAATAATTTGAAGACGAGGTCCTTTAGTCAGCTCTGACTCACACATTCGAGATGCCAGATTTGATAGGGTCAAGATCTGCCACTCTCAGTAAGGCATAGAAGTTCATCTAGGGGAAAGCTTTGCTAATCTATGATTCTTGTCATAGGATCTAATCTGCAATGGTGAGATTTGGCTTAAATGAGATTTGATTAGAAAGAAGTTCGGTCGGCTTCAAGATTGGCCAGACTAGGCTATGCAGGGATTGAATGCTTAGTCAATTGCTTAGACGACCGCTTTCACTATTCAAGCTCATCCGAAAGGAGTTCAGCTGAAACCAACTGCTTATATCAGAGGAATTAGTTGTTTTTATAGCTTATCACTAAACAGAGTCGGACTAATTGAGTTCTGATACTCAAGCCTTACTGTTAGATGGAAAGTAGTCACTTTTACTATTCAATCTCATCCAAACGAGATCCGTAATGCTTTGCGAGCTTTGGAGCTGACTCATGTAGTTGAGAAGATTGTTTGGTAGTCGCAAGTTGAAGGTCGGTCATCTTGGGGTAACCTTGGGATCAGATATCAGGCTGAACTTCGACAGGAGTGGGTTTATCCCCAATAAGCTTGTTAATGGTTATGCTATTTTATAATTATAATTAATTTATTATTAAATAAAATAATATTCTAGCATTTTCATCATAAAGTTTACATCTTCTAATAAACTTCTTTATTGTGATGAAGTACTTAGGACTATTTAGTTTCTATAAAGAGAGAATTTATCAATTAGTCCTTAAAATATTCATGACCAAATGATACGTTATTAATTAGGATGACAATATTTATCGAGTGTTGGTCATTGTATGCTATATAGATTGGTTGTCCTCTTAACCAAAGAGTGTGAAGACACTGGTATGGTATACAGATGACATGTAAGAGTACATCGTCATGGGATATGACCAACTCCAGAGCATTCTACTATTGAGAATTGCTCTGATGGGATATAGGTATAAGTATCCCTTAGACCTGAGATTACCATAGTGACTTGCAAGCAATTCACTATGCTTTGATGCTGGACTATCTGAATTTCTAATACAATAATGGAAGGTTTTTGGATACAGTCAAGTACATGTGATGTCAGTTAGTGATCAAGATAGGATTGACCACTCCAAGAGTTTGGAAAAAATGCATCACTGTATTTCAATTTAGCAAAACCTTGGCTAGGATAATTCATGAGATGGATTTGGTATTTTGAAATACAATGTGGATGACCTAATCAGGGTTGATAGTTAAACTCTAAGATGATACCAATGGCTCTCACTTGAGAAATATGTCCTAAAGCAAATCATCTAAGTGGTAGATAATTGGAATTAGTATATGAATTATCTAATAATAATAGTTATTTGGCTGATTTATCATAAAATTTTTATCTTTCTTAAATGAACTCCTAAATTATGATGAAGTCCTTAGAACCATAATCAATCGATAAAGAAGGATTTATTGGATGGTTCTTAAATTGTTCATGACCAAATGATAAGTTATTAACAAGGATGATAACTTTTTGAGTGTAGGTCGCTGTATGCCATATGCGTTGGTTGTCCTCATAACCAAGTGGTGTGGAGATACTGGTATGGCATTTAGGTGAGATGTAGGAGTACATCTGCACTGAACGTGATCAATGTTGCACTCTACTATCAAGAGTAGCTAGCTAAGGCCAATGGGTATAAGTGTCCCTCCGACCTGAGATCACCATGATGATTTATAAGCAACTCACTGTACTTTGGTGCCAAACTATCTATATTTTTAATATAAGTTCGAAAGGTTTCTAGGTACAGTCAAGTACCTATAAAGTCGGTGTGTAAGTCAAGATAGGATTGTCCACTTTTGATTAGCTTTAGAAAGAGAATGTCTCGTTGTGTTTCAATTAAAAAAAATCTAGGCCTGGGTAATCCTCGTAAGGTGTTACGAGATTTGTAAAATTTTGAAACATAATAAAGATAACCCATATGAGTGTTTGACAGGATACTCAAAGTTATCTTGAGCATTATTGGTCATAGGGATGAATTATATGGTAACCATGGCTAGGGTTCTAAGAATGTTGCTTTGCATACATTCGACTTATCTGGACATCGGGAACCATTGCTATATGATAACTTTGATTGATACATGAATTGGTTTCTATACTACTAGCTTACGTTCAAATCTATGGGGTCACACGTATTATAGCTTGTAACTTGATCAGATGGTTAATCAATGATTGAAAATCATTTCGAGGTCAAACATTCAATGCGATTGATGTTTGACCTAATGCAAGTATTATAGGAGGATCGATTAGCAATTGAATTGCTAATTGGCTTAATTTGATTGAGCAATCAGGCTAAGATTCAGTTTATTTGAATTAGATTTAATTAAAATTAGTTTGAATTTAATTAGATTAAGTCTAATTAGTTTATTAGGTAAGTCCATTGCAAGAAAGAATAATTTCTTGTTTGACTAAGACTTGGGTGCACCTAATTGACTTAGGATTTAAATTAGATTTAAATCTTGATTTAATTGGGCCCCTAGTGGGACTAGGATCATTCTTAATTGGATTGCATTTAATTTAATTTAAATATTTTTAAATTGGGTCCAAACCTATTTTGACCTAGTCAAACAAGAGGAGTCCCAATTAGACTGAGACTGTCTCTCTTTCTATTGTGCCTAAGAAAGCTCATGCCCCATAATTATATTTTTGATGTTTACATACAT
The DNA here is from genome assembly GCA_006176705.1 of Cocos nucifera. Classification (NCBI taxonomy): domain Eukaryota; kingdom Viridiplantae; phylum Streptophyta; class Magnoliopsida; order Arecales; family Arecaceae; genus Cocos; species Cocos nucifera. The sequence goes on from QRFJ01001436.1 coordinate 218,970, forward strand.
TTCCATGGTTAAGGAGAGTCTCCATGCCCACATATCAGATTTTCTTGGGAGTTTGTTATGACTTGGTCAAAACTTGGAAGAATTTGGAATTTGTTTCCTACTTGGAAGAGTCCCTATTGACCAAATCTGTTCCTTCTTATTTTGAATTCCACTCCCATGCCCACCAACCCTTTTGTGCACCATATTATCTTCTTTTTGTACATGAGAATCAGTGGTTACGTGCCAAAAATTAAGAAAGGGGCATCCAAGAGTTGGATGTCCCATGAGACTCCTTCTAAGACTAAGACTTTGACCTAGTCTTGGTCTTAAATTGAGGTGCCTCCTTTTAGATGGCTAGAAGATGTGATAAATCTTAGAGAAATCATGAAAAATTAGAGGAAAAGGAGGAGAAGGCATGGGATGGTTTGAGGTGCCAGGATTCTTGGAGAAGAGCCTTCAACTAAGACATCGAATGGTTGATGTCTTGAAGAGACAAGGTAAGAGAAGATTGTCTTCTCTTTATTTTTCTTTTATGTATTTTCTCTCTTGTTTATTCTTTATGATTTTTATGTGATAAAAATCTAAGAGAGAGAAGAATAGGGCATGCGGATAAGTGCTCTAAGTTGTTGGGGCATGATGTTCTTTTTGGACATGATTTGATCATGTCCTGATGAGAGGAAAAGAGAAGAAAGGTCTTCTCTTAGGATTTCTTGGAGAACTCTTCTTCTTCAATTTTTATGAGAATTTTATATGAATAAAATAAAAAATCTTAGATCTAAAAACTTAGAAAAAATTTTAGAGGAGATGGTCTCCTCTTGTCCTAGCATAGAGATGTTGTCAAGACATCAATCGTTGATATCCTAAAGGAGAAGATTTATCTTCTCTTAGGATTTATTTTTTTTAATTTTATTTTTTGATTTATGGAAGATCCAAGATTTGAATTTTTCCCTTATTCCTCCTCATGTTCTTCATCTCTTGGAGTATCCAAGAGATCTGAAGAATATGTATTTGATTAACCATTAGGAGGGATCCATGAGAAGCTAGCACTTCGAGCGAATCTTCATCCGATGAACCTTTGATCAGTGTTATAGATTTGTGTGGATCACCTATAGAGGCTAGATGTATGTGCGGCTCTAAAAGTAATAATAAAAATCAACCACAAAGTTTTCGACCCATGCAAAGATAAGAGATTTGATCTCTTGGTAACCTAAATATGATCTAGGATTGGATCTAGAATTATTCTAGATCTAGGTATTGATATGATCAATACCACTTGTGATTAATTTAATTTTAAATTTATATTTACATCATAACATGTTATAGATCCTTGATGTAGGATTTTATAATTTGATTATATGCTTTTATAGATTAAATAGATTAATCTGCATCTTTTGCTGCATATTATTTCAAAAATATTTTGAAATTCAAGCATGAAACCCTGCATGTTTTCCTTCAGTGGTATCAAAGCCAGGTTCTTTTATAACATGTTCATGTATGCTTAAGAATAAATTTAAAAATTAAAATTAGTTAAAGATCATACATATTGCCATAAGGTTGTCCTATTATAATGTTAACCCCTTATAATGAAAAGGTTGTCCTAGCATGTGCTGATCTGAACCTGAATCATGAATTATTTAGATTAGATCTAAGAAAATTTATGATTTATTTTTTTATTTAAATCTAAAGTTAAATAGATATTATATCTATTTTAGATTATTTAGATTATATCTAAATAATATCAGGATTGCACATACTGCCATAATGTTGTCCTACTGTAAGATTTATCCCTTATAGTAGAAAGGTTGTCCTAGTATGTGCTATCCAAGAAATCTAAATCATAAATGTGTTAGATGAGATCTAAAATAATTGATGACTTATTTTTAGATTTTAAATTTAATTTTAAATAATTTATGATCTGATCCATATGATGTGTTTTATATTTAGATCTAGATCCTCTTATTGCATATGTTGATATGTAATTTTTGTTTTGAATCTAGAATGTATATGTATGATATATTTATTTTATAGAATTTAAATTGAAAACTTACTTTCTACAAAATCCTAGATTTGAAACCCTAGGATATGATCGAAATATTAAAATAAATCAGATCTAAAACCATCATTTGAATTTGATTCAAAGTAAAGTATTTATATTTTGAAAAATATTTTAAATAATAAAATCAAAAATTAGTTCTAAGGTTCCATAAATCTAAACCCATAAGTCTTCAACTTAATTGAGAATTAAGTGATTGTTTAGGATCTAAATTTGTGATTTAAAGATCCTAAGACAATTTCATAAAATATGGGTTAAAGGGTTATGGGTTAGCTTGATCAGGTCATTCACTAGGTTAGACCTAGGGTTAGATTAAGTATGGACTAAGTTAAGAAATTGATCAAACCTAATTAATAGTTAATTAGGATTAGATCATTTTTTTCTATAGATCAATTCAATAGTTGTAGTTGATCAAAGTCCATACTCTAACAAATAGATACTGATCATGGCTCAGTGATCGAGCCCGAGTCTTTAGGCGGACCAAATCAAAACTAATAAACCAATTGATATCTAAGATAAGTCTAGCATTCTAGATCGATGGTTTTTAATTGGCAGCCCACTTACCTGACCATCTCTGATGGTATCTAAGGCAAGCCTTGGCAGACCCTCCCACCGATCTCACTTACCTGGCCGATGCAGTTAATTAGGTATTGATTAGGTTACTCATTGATTTGAGCTAACTCATGTGACATAGAAAATTAGTGAGACTGATCTAGGTGCCCATGGACCGAAATTGATTCTAGTCCTCATCAGTGACTTGTGAAGTTAGTGGGGGGACTTGACTTGGTGAAGTCAGTGGGAGCAAATTGGTCCATGTCCTTTCTATCCATAAATCACTAATAGTTTAAATCCTCTAAAATTATTAGGTTCTTAAAATGACAAAGTTATGAGGATAACTGAGTCATGGTCTCTTATTAAGGTGTTTGATAATGGGTCTATTAACTCAATAATCAGTGCAGAACCAAAGGTCTGGTGCTTGTTGACTAATGAAATTATCATCCATCATATGACGACTTAGATGTGTCTCTCTAATGGTGGTTAGGTTGGCTAACCAAAGTTGGGCTTAATCATTCATTGGTTAGATGCATCAAGTATGGTCATGTTAATGGTTGGACCTAACCGAATCCTTACAGTAGAGGCCAAAGCCAACTAATTAGATTTTTGGGGCAAAATTAAATTACTAAAAATTATTTGGAGAAATAATTAGTTATGAACCTATCCTTAGATGTACATGGGCTAGCCAACCATAGTTGGACTCATGTGCAGTCTATGTAGATCTAGTACCTACTAGAAAATTAAAGTAATTCCTCGAATTGGAGGTAGAGGTTACTAGTTCAAACAAAATAGTGGGAGAACCTTTAGACTAAAGTCCAAATCTTTAGGCTTAACATAATTCATGTACAATAGGTCATTGTTCTCTATTCTCAAATTAAGGCTAAACCCTAATTGCTCTTATCATTATTAGACAGTAATGACTTATGAGATCCAACTTCGATAATTAGTATCAAAAGTTAAATTTGGTTCAGCAGTACGAATGGATTCGTATTGGGGCTTCAAAGTCCAGTCAAAATAATTAGTCCAAGGTTAACCCAAATCAAGCACAGTGCTTCTAATGTTAGAAGCAGGGTCATAGGAAGAAGATTTGTCTTGCTTTCCTTAACCATAACAGACTGAACAAGAGAAGGGAGCAAAAGTTGCTCATTAAGGATGTTATATGATAACACCTTAAAATTTTTCTGTATATAATTCTACTACATGGGTATTAGATGCCAGTAGTCTTATGCAATTTATTGCAAAGATTATAAATAAGTGGGATATTTGAAAATGGTAAGAAATACCTGAACGTTGGGGATGGAATTCTTGTTCCAATCCTACCTTTAGGAATTGTCAAGCTTATTTTCAATAGATGTCATTTTGAGTGATTGTCACTATTGTCCATCATTTATGATAAATGTGATCTCTAATGGCCTATTGGTCAGAGACGGTTATCATTTATCAGTAAAAGAGATTATTGTGATATTATTATGAATAATATAATAGTAATACATGGATAATGAAGAAATAATATTTAATATTTATATAACCAGTTAAGTGTAATGTACACATCCAAGTTAGATTATGTCATGGATATCTATCTTTGGCATTATAGGCATAGTCATCTTAATAAGAATAGGATAAATGGGTTAGCTTGAGTGGGAAACCTTGACATTAATGATTGTAAATCATTGATAGCCTATGAATCTTATCTTCTTGGAAAGATGACAAAGACATCTTTTACTAGAAAAGGTAAAGGAGCCAATAAAGTTCTAAGTCTCATACATAGTGATGTATGTGGACTTATGAACTTAGGTACCAAAGAAAGATATTAATATTTCATTATAGACGATCTATTTGGCCATGGATCCATCTGGCCTGAATCATCTGAATTGTAAAAATGATTCAATAATGGAAAAGGAAAACAAACTGGAAAGGACATTGGAACTCTTTGATCAGATTGAGGAGGCAAATACTTATTCAGTAAATTTATAATATATCTAGGAGAGAATAGGATTCTCTCTCAGTGGATTTCTTTTCAAAACATAGTGTATCTAAAAGGAGAAAATTGAATTTTGTTAGAATTGGTTCAATCCACGATAGGATTCACTTGTCTGCCTACTTCAGTGTTATGCTCTTGTGGCTACTAGTTTTACTTTAAATTTATACCAAGTAAATCTATTATAAATACTCTATATGGAATATGGATTGGGCATAGACCTAGACTCTCTCACCTTCGAGTTTGGAGTTGATTGGCCTATGTCAAAGATTTGTACATAGATAAACTTGGATCCTGGTTCAATAAGTATTTAAGGATTATTAATTCTACTATGCTAAAGAACATAAGATGTTCATTAGTAGTAGGGCATTCTTTTTTGAAAGAAGTTCCTTAGAGAAGGAACTAATATCTGTCAAGTTGAACTTGTAAAAATTTGACTGGTAGAAAAGAACCGATATTATCTAGTAAACCTAAAGAATCGGATTTGATCAGATCAAATTTGGAGTCCATTAAAGTGTCACCTTTAAGGAGATTCGGTAGAGTACCGTGTTAGCTGGATAGGTACTTCAGCATCGAGGTCTAGGATGATGATCCTATTGAGCACGATGAGAAAAATAAGGATCCGATCACCTATAGAGATACAATGCAGTGACCTGACTCTAAGAAGTGGCTTGGAGCCATATGATCCAAATTGAAGTCTATGAAAATCAATAGTGTATGGATACTAGTTGATTCACCTGAAGGAATAAAACCCATTAGATTTGAATGAATTTTTAATAGGATTAGAGTAGTGCAGATAGGAAGGTAAGGACCTATAAAGCCTATCAGAGTATCATCTCAGAGTTCGAACATACATTCTGAATGTATATCTTTGTTATGAACAAAGACAAACCCTATATTTATAATTAAGAAAAATATTTTGTAGTGTTATTTCTTGTGATGTTTGAGGATGAAATTCTCTTAATCAAGAATGGCATTCCAGCATTGCAAGGAATAAAGGTTTAGCTGTCATCTTATTTTTACATGTACGAGATCAAACATGGTATACTCACTAGAGGTAGTGAGCAGATACCAGTCTGATCTAAGTGAGAGCCACTAAAGATTGTATAGACAATCCTTAAGTATTTAGAAAATACTAAGGTTCAGTGACTCAAATATGGAAGTACTGACTTAAAACATGTGGATGTTTTAATTTCAGTCAAAACAAGATGACAATAAGAGAATATCAAATCATATCCTAATTGTAGGAGCAATTTATTAGAAAGATTCCAAGTAGTATATTTTAGCCTATTTAGTTAGTGATGTAGAGTACATTATGGCATATGATGCTGCTATGTAAGCTACGCAGTTGCTGAGGTTCATTAGCTGGTTCGGAGTGGCACACTCCACCAATGATCCAGTCCTGTCATAGCACTGGAGCCATAGCTCAGACTAAAGAATCCAAGGACTAGCATATTTTGCATCGCTTTCACCTTAGATATTAGATTTGGATGATATCGATCTTTAGAAGATCAATGTAAAAGGAGACGTTGACTAACCCATTTGCTAAGACCTCAAAACTAAGAAGTTCTATAAACTCAAGTGGAAGATAGGATATCTGATATCGTTTTGATTGGCTTTAGTCAAAGTGGGAGTTGTTGAAAAATATATCCTAAAGCCAATCATCTAAGTAGTAGATGATTGAAATTAGTATATATATTATCTAATAATAATAGTTATTTGACTGATTCATCATAAAAGTTCTATCTTTCTTAAATAAACTCCTAAATTATAATGAAGTCCTTAAAACCATAATAAATCAATAAAGAAGGATTTATCAGATTATTCTTAAATTGTTCATGATCAGATGATAAGTTATTAGCTAGGATAATAACTTATCAAGTATAAGTCGCTGTATGCGATATGCATTGGTTGTTCTCATAACCAAGTGGTGTGGAGAACTAGTATGGCATCCAGGTGAGATGTAGGAGTACATTTGCACTAAACATGATCAATGTAGCACTCTACTATCAAGAGTAGCTAGCTAAGGCCAATTGCTATAAATGTCCCTCTGACCTGAGATCTTCATGGTGACTTGCAAGCAACTCACTATACTTTGGTGTCGGACTGCCTGTATTTCTAATATAGGTTTGAAAGATTTTTGGATACAGTCAAGTACTTATGAAGTCGATGTGTGAATCAAGATAGGATTGACCACTCTTGATTAGCTTCAGAAAGGAAATGTCTCATTGTATTTCAATTTAGCAAAATCTAGGCCCGGGTAATCCTCGTGAAGTGTCATGGGATTTGCAAAATTTTGAGATACAATAGAGATGACTTGTATGAGTGTTTGATAGGATACTCGAAGTCATCTTGAGCATTATTGATCATAGGGATGACTATACGGTAACCATGGGCCAGGGTGCTAAGAATGTTGCTTTGAATATATTCGACCTATCCAGACATCAGGAACCATTGCTATGTGTTAACTTTGATTGGTATAGGAATTGATTCCTGTGCTATCGGCTAAGGTTTGAATCTATGGGGTCACCCATATTAGAGCTTGTAACAATTGAAAATTGTATCCTAAAGCCAATCATCTAGATTGTAGATGGTTGAGCTAAATATAATTGTACTTAAATTATTAATAAATAAAATTATTATTTTGACCTTTTTATCATTTTGTGCATCTTTCTATAATGAATTCTTCTGTGATGAAGTCCTTAAGACTATTTAGACTCGATAAAAGAGGATTTATTATTTAGTCCTCAAAACATGTTTGTGACCAAATGATTCATTGTTAGCCAGGACGATAACGTATCGTGTGTAGGTCATTGTGTGCCATAAGTGTTGGTTGTCCTCATAATCAAGAAGTATGGAGATACTGTTATGGCATCTGGGTAAAGTGTAGGGGTATATTTCACTGAATGTGATCCAACTACGGAGCTCTCTACTATCAAGAGTTGTTCGCAAAGGATATGGGTATAAATGTTTCTTAGACCTGATATCACCATGGCGACCTACAAGCAACTCACTGCACTTAGGTACCGAACTACTTGAATTTCTAATTCAGTGACGGAAGGCTACTAGGTGCAGTCAAGTACTTGGCTTGTTGGTATGCAAGTCAAGATAGGATTGACCCCTCTAAGTGTTAGAGCAAGTGCATCACTGTATTTTAATTTAGCAAACCCTCGGTTGTGGTAGTCCATATGATGGATGCTAAATTTTGAAATACACTATAGATGAATTTTAGGGTTGACAGTAAACCCTAGATCGTTCTTTAAGCATCGAGGTCAAGAAGATGAATTATATGGTAACCATATACCATAGGTTCGTCGATGTTGCATTGCAGTTATTTGACCTATTTGGATGTTGGGTACCATTGCTAGATGGTCACATCAATTGGTACAGAAAATTAGTTTTTGTGCTATCGGCTTAGGATTCGAACCTATGGGATCACACACAATAGGAGTTTCTACCTGATCTGAGGGCTGATATTGAGTCTTAATGATCTAAGACTCTATGATCAAGAGTCCCATTGAACTGAAACTCTATGATCAAGAGTTTCACTGGACTAGAACTCTGAGTCCTTCATATCTGGGACTCTCTGATCGAGAGTACTGATGACTTGGGACTCTATTGTCAAGAGTCCCACTGGATTGAGACACTATGACCAAGAGTTCTAGTAGATTGGAACTCTGAGTTCTACTCATTTGAAACTCTCTGATCAAGAGTTTCACTGGTCTGAGACTTTATGATCGCGAGTTTGATTCGTTTGGGATACTAGGTTTAAGAGTTCCATTGGTTTGGGACTCTTTAGGAGTTTCATGTTGATGAAACTCTATTGCCCAGACACTCACCTGATTGGAACTATATGTTTATTGAAGGATTAATCAGTAATTTGATTGCTAATTAACTTAATTTGATTGAGTGATGAGGATTTGATTAAATTTGATTGAATTTGATTCGATTGGATTTGACCCGATCTAGTCATGAGATGATCTAATCGCTATGGAAGATTTAACCCTGATTTGATCAGGGGCTAGACCTAATTAATTTTTAATTTGATTAAAAATTTATTGATTTAGATTAAACCTGATTTGGTTGGTTTAACCTAATCTAATTAGATCCAGATTAATTGGTTTGGTTGAAACCAATTAGGACCAAGTCAAATGAGATTTGAATTTAAATTCTCCCTAGCGTCCACCATATTTGACTTTTCCACCTTGACCCACGCCCTTCTCTAATTTTTGCATGAGATTTCTCATGCAGAAATGAATGTACACCCTTTCTCTCTTCTGTCTTTGATCGAGTCCAGGGGTTGGACCAGTTCAAACTAAGTTGAATTTTGAATTTAACTTGGTTGGTTTGAAATTTGAAAAATCTAATATCTTCCTTATCTATTCTCTATGCCTACCTATCTTTTGTTGCACATTTTTTTGGGCGATTTCAGATTGAGGGAAAGTTGAAGAAGAGTCCTTTTGCTCATCATCCTCTGGGATAGGTGTTGGAAAAGGATAAGACCCCATTTGAATTCAAATACTAGAAGTTGGTTGAAACTAGTTCAACCAATCTTAACCTATCCACTCTATATAGAATTTCTATTTATTTTTAATGTAAATGATGAGAATTTTTGTGCATGAAGCCTATGAGGTACCTTTCTATGGTAAAAATTTGAAAATGATTGGGCATTGGTTTTGTGCAAAAAAAATCCTAGAGTGAAGGTGAGCAGAATTCCACAGCACTTTATTTTTCCTTCATGCCTCTATTCTCTTCTGATTTTTGTATCTAAGGACAATCAATTTTTAGATATAATCTAAATAGAATTTATAGATTTGAAAGTCGTATTTCTATAAAAACTTATTTCATAGAAAAACTCCACACAGAGATGGCATGAGAGGGTTTTCAGTGCATCAGGGTTTTTGGGCCGAGTGAAATTCTAGGGTTGGGACCCTGGGTTCGGATGGAGAGATTGAGTGCTGTGAGTATCAGATCTTCACCAAATTTGAAACACCACTTCATCATCCTTCAAAGAACATGTTTTGGTTTTTTATAGTATCTAAAAGATCATAAAGAAGGTGATCGATTAGATCGATCATAATCAGCCATTGAAGGCCCAGATGAGGAGCTAGCACTCCAGTGGGGCTGATCGGGATCAGAAGCTCTGTGTGGACCAAGCATAGAGGTTGGACATATGTGCGACTGTGGTATGACACTAGAGTATTATTTGATGGATTTAGATTATGGTGATCAACTATCCACAAAAAGGTATCGAGTTCTAAACTCATATCGATCAATAGATTCGATTTCCTGATCGATCATATTTAAATTTTAAATTACATATTAGCATATCTATATCCTGAGGAGAATTTAAATTGATTAGATCAATGCATTCATTAGATTAATATTTGATTATATTTACTTTTGCTGCTATTTTATTCAAAAAAGTTTCAAAAATGCGTGCTTAAACCCTGCTCGATTTCCTTACAATGGTATCAGAGCAACCAGGTTGCTTGACATGTCTAATATATAATTAAAAATTAAATATTAGTATATTTGATATGCTTAATCTAAATAACTTAGTAATCAAGGATGAATGAGCCACCAAGCCATCCGATCATAAGGGACAAGTGTGGTTTAAAGGCCATCTCCTGCCATTCAGTGGGGATCCCTTATGGTGGTAGGGGTGCCACCGTGAACTCATTCATTAAGATGAATAGTGAAATAATTTTAATGATTAAAATTATTTTAATTAGAAAATTAAATATGAATGTATTTTAGATTAAATCTAAAAGGTTGATTCATAGTTTAATTTTTATTATATTTTATTTTCTATTTAAAACTAGCAATTGGTTGCTGTTTGAAAAACGAGTCGACCCATTTGGAAAACAAAAAATGAAAACCTTTCAAAATTTAAAAACTATTTTCGAAATGCCGAATCCTGATCCATCAGCCCAAAAACTTAATGAAAAGAATTAAGTATTGTTCATAGGATCTAGAATTATGAATTAAGATCCTAAGATAAAATCATAAGACTATGGGTTAAAGGGTTAGATGAATTAGGTCCATTAATTGGGTTTGACCTAAGATTAGTTAAAGAATGAATTAATCTAGAGTAATTAATCAAATCTAACTAAGTGTTGAATTAGATTAGATCAAAGACACTCTAGAATCAACTCCAATAGTTATAGTTGGACAAGTCCATGTCTTTAACTAGACTAAGATGGACTTGATTCATGGCTACGCGATTAAGCCCAAAATTACTAGATTGATCAGATTAAACCTAATTAACCAGTTGGTGTCTAAGATAAGTTTGGCAGTTTGGACTAGTAGTTTTTAATTGGGAGCTACTCACATCGATTCGATCTTTGACAAGTTAATGGCATATCCCTTCCACTGATCTCACTTATCTGGCCGACATGGTCAGTTGGAATTTGATTAGATCACTTGGCGATTTGGACTAACTCATGTCACTAGGAATCAGTTTGACTGATTTCAATCAATATGACTGAACTAGGTGCCCATGGACTTAAATTGATCCTAGTCCTAACCTATTGACTTGATGAAGTCAGTAGAAGAATTTGACTTGGTGAAGTCAGTAGGAGAAATTTGGTCCGTATCCTTTCTATCCTTAATTCACATGTAAACTAAATCCTCTAAATTTTTAGGTCCTTAAAATGACTAAGTTATGAGGATAATTGAATCATAGCCTCCTATTAAGGTGAATAGTAATGAGTCCAATCTTCTAGGTGGACATTGGAGGTGCTTTACACCTGGTGTTCATCTGGATATTGAAATTGCTATCTATCATATGATGATTAGGTCGCACTCTCTTAATGATGATTGGTTAGCCAGTGCTTTTCTTAGACATGGTTATCATTGGTTTGATGCACCGAAGCCAATCATGTTAATAGTTGGATCTAACTAGACCTTTTCAGTGGAGGCCATAGCCTACTGATTTGGCATCTATGGCGAAACCTAAATATTAAAAATTATCTGAAAAAATAATTGATTGTGAACCTACCTGTAGATGCACATGGGTTAGCCAGAGGTTTTCTTGGGCCCGTATGTAGTCTATGTGGATTCCAGTATCTGCTAAGGAGTTAGTGTAATTCCTCAAATTTAAGGTAGAGGCTATCAATTCGTTAAAAATAGTGGAAGAATCTTTAGACTAAAGTCCAAGTCTTTAGAATTAATTAATTCAAGTATAAATAAGGTTTCATATTTTTCTTTCAGATAATTAGAATGGCTAGAGTTAGTTCGCTCTGTTCACTATTGGACAGTGGCAAGTGTTTAGGACCGAAGAACAAGGAGTCTAGTATTGACACTAATAAGGCAGACCCAAAGAGGAATTATCCTCTGAACCCAAATAGGCTGAATAGGAGAATTCAGTAAATGGTTGCTGGTCAAGGCTGTTATACGATAACACCTTACAATTTCTCTGTATATGATACATCTACCTGGGTATTAGATACTAGGAGTCCGATTCATATATGCAATTCATTGCATAAACTTCAAATTGGTAGAAAATTTAAGAATGGTGATAGATTTCTTAATGTTGAGGATGGAAGTCAAGTTTCAGTACTAGCATTAGGTGTTAGATATGTGTGCCCTAGAAGCCAGAATTGGCTGACACTTGTAATACACTTCTAGGGATAAAATTATAATTTTGACTATAAATAATAAAATGGGTTATTTTCTACCACAAATGTGTATTTAGTGTCTATGATACATCCCTTGAGTTAATGGTAATGATAATTCATATTTTCAAGAGTTCAAAATTTAAGACATGAATTTTTGTTATTAACTCATAAAATGCTTCCGACCATCGGATCATCATGAGGATGGTAATTGATCCAGAAGGTTGGTGTACAATTTCTTCTTTATAGTAGATGAGTCTTGAGTCTACGGTGTAGAGACACCGAAGCAAGAGTACAGGTACTCGTTAAAGAACTAGGGCACTGAGCATGACCACCTCGAGCAGTCATAAGGAAGTCTACCTTCTCATCGATGACTGACTCGAAGCTATAGTGGTGTGTTTGGTTCTTTGACCTAAGGTGTATCAACAATTCACCTTAAGGGTGTTATAGTTTGACTACACCATGACTCAGGCTCCTAGCCATTCAAAATCCTGAGGTGTATATTGGCTATAGCATGTTCATTGTAGGAATTGGATTGCACCAAGAAGGAATCTATCTACCTCGATGGATGAAGAGCAGCCCTATGAGGATCATGAGAATCAAGTCCATAAGCCCTTGGCCATGGCAGAGTGAAATAATAGAAAAAGTTTCTATTAAGGTTTTCACATCGGACTTGAATCGAATGGTTAAATCATATGACAGAAATTATGGTTTGATGAGTTCACCTTAACCCTAATCTGATCGGAGCTCAAGATAGAAGAACTTAATCACACAAGTAGCTGCACCAAGAGGTTCATTTTTAGTGTTGATGGATTGCCACCATATACTGCTAGGTGTCACAGATGAATTTTGGGAGCAATTAGAATGATTTAGATGATCGATCATTCTAGTTATCTGAATCAGAAGAGTTCTAATCCATCGAAAGGTGTTTTGATGATGTCGATGATAGAGATCACGACATATCCCATTACCATATAGAACTAAATCTAACTGGATCACATAAATAAGGATTTGGATCTATATATCATCAATTGGACTAACCTAGTTCAATTGATTTGAATAAGATTCAATTAGGTTCAAGGAAATCATGCTAGCACACGATTAAGCCTAATGTTCTCCTTCTACTATCATTAAAAGTTATCACGACTGAGCCAAATATATTTGTGCTCACTCAAATATCTTTACCTGGTCTGACTAAATCTTGTCCAGGTCAAAAAAGGGTTATGTTAATTTATGAGATAAATTTGAGACAACACCTACCATTTTCCATCATCTGGTAATTCTTGTCTTTGACTTTGGTCAAACATTGACCTTTGACACTTAGACATCTGCCCATGTGTCATGCACCTATAAGAGAGCAGATAGGAGCTTATCCTCTTGCTAGAAATAGAAAAGAAGGGGATGCATGCCTAGGGAGGCGTGCACCCATGGATAGGGATGCCTGGAGTCATCCGTATGGGACTCCAGGTTGCTTCTTGGAAACAACTTAGGAAGGCGCCTAAGACTCATCTTTGAGTAGTCTTGGTGCCTCCTAAGGATGAATTAAAGGGGCTCTCATCTGATTGGATCATGTGATATCATCCTACCAATCAGATTTAGATCTGATTGCCCAAAGCAATGTGATTGGCTGGGATGATGTGGCACTGCATGGTGCAGCAGGGTCTATATAAATCCTGTCTGCGCCCAACTTATATAGAGTTCTCTCTTAGCCCATGCCCCAAGGCTGCCCCTCTCTCTCCTCCATGCCAACTTCTAGTCCTCTCTCTCCTCTCCATGCCCAAGGAATTTTGGGCTCCAGTTTGGTGCGATCCAGGCAAAAAAAAGGTGACGAGAAAGGAAGAAAACAGCACTACTGTAGAGATGACTGTAGATCTTCGAAAGGAGTTTTGAAGATCCTCCAAATTAGATCCAATTTTGATATTTAGAGAGGTGATAAAGAAGGAAAAGATCTTTAGATCTAGTCTAGGTAAATATCGGTAGAGGCTAGGCACTTGCGTGGCTAGATCCAAAATCTCAAGCAATCAGTAGGATCATCAAAGGATGATTTGATTACCCAACATCAAGGTACAAATTCAATTAGATTTAATTTATTTTTATTTTTATATATTAGATCTATAAAATTAAATTTGAAACATATTAAATCTAATCTAGATATATGAGAAAATTTTTTGAAATATCTTTCTTGATCCGATCAAATCTGAATGAACCTAATCCGGGAAATCAGGATTTTCCCTTCAACTGGTATCAGAGTTAGGTTCTCTAAATTATTTAGATCTAATTTTAATTTATTTTTAATTTAATAATTAGATAATTTTAAATGTCACATGAGATGTGATTAGATATAAAATTAAAAAATTAAAATTAAATAATTTAGATCTAAGTTTTATAAGATGCATGACTAGTTGTAAAATAGAATAGTTCTATACATAGTCTTGCATGTTCATAATTTAATTTGACTAAGTTATAATTTTAGATCTATTTATTTACTATTTTTTAATATTATAATTATTACAATAAGATCAAAAAAATTGTAAATAAAATTATTTAATTTTTGGATCATATGAGATATGATGAATGCATGTTTAGACTAGTTGTAGAATAGTTCTACATAATTGCCTAGATTAGAATTTATTTTGATGCGATCAATTTAAATCTAATTTTTTAGATAATTATGAGATAATTTAGATCTAAAAACATGCATGATATGATACATGAGATGTATGCAGAATATGTTTATAGTTAGATCAAGTTTTGTATACGAGATATATGATGAAGATCTAACTAGTTTTGTAGTTTTGTATATTTTTGATTAAAGCATTCCCTTGGCTGTTTGATCATAAGAACAAAGTAGGATTTAGATGTCCTCTCCTCCCATTTGATGGGATGTTTTTATAATATGTAGGGGTGCTGCGCATTCATCCTTAATCAGAAATCAAAAACTTACTTTCTGCAAAATCCTAGATCCTAAAATCCTAGGATTTTATTTTCATGTTTTGTTTGTGAACCCTAAACTTAATTGAGAATTAAGATTATGAAATATATGTTAGGTCTAAAATTAAGAATTTCAGATCTAAGACATATTTATAATATTGGGTTTGGACTTGGGTAGCTCAATTAGATCTAAGCGGTTGATCAAACAGAATTAAGAGTTGGTTAGATGGGATCAATAATGCTTAAATTGACCAGCCTAATAGGATTAAGTCTGGATCAAGATCGAGTCATGTGAGTGATCGATCAAGCTAAGACCTAATTAGGCTCAGTGGTTAGAGTCTGGATTGTAGGCTAACTCGATTGATTCTAGCTCAACAATTTGGTGTCTAAGGTAAGTTTGGCAGATACGACCGACTGATTTTTAATTGGGAGCTACTCGACTCGAATGCATTCTTATCGAGTTAATGGCATATCCCTTCCATCGATCTCACTTACCTGGCCATATTTATTGGCTCAGTTTTGATCTGAGATGGTCAATAATTCGAGCTAACCCATGCCACTAAGTTAGTACATAATGGTTTGATCTATGTCAAGTCTAGTTTAATGAACCTAAATCAAATCTTCTAAGAAAAAGATTAAGTCTAAAGATCTTCACCATTGTAGATGTCGGACCCTTCCTGTGGGTTGATTTGTTCTCAGCTGGTTACAAGGTCAGTTGCATCAAAAAGAATGGCAAACTATGGTCTATTAGGCATTGGATCCTACGCTGCGAGGATGGATTAGCTCAATATTTTGGAATATGGTGAGAGACTCAATTAGAAATTCCAATCTGTTGTAAATAGTAGATCTGACTTAACTAAGGAGTGGATCAATATTCTAGGCACGGTGAGATCCATGAATTAGAGATCAAGTTTGGGTGTACCATGATTAGAGAATCATTGAACAAGAGTTGTTCACTCATTGGCTAACCCATTACCAATAACTATTAGGTGAGGTGATGAGTCAGTTGGTGGGACCGCACCACCCACTAGAAATCATTGATCGTGGAGATTTTTGCATCTCTACAGAGGAAGTGTAGGGATCCGAGAAAATAGTGGAAGCTAATTTGTTTAAAAATAAAATTTCTAAATAAATTGGTCAAGTCTTAATTACAATATCTAACTAGAAACTTTGACTCTCTACAGGAAAATGCCTGCGTCCAACCTACTTGCATATATCTTGGACACCCATAGACTGACCGAACCCAATTACAAGGATTGGCTCCGAAACTTCAAAATTATTTTGGGTTCTGAGAAGTTAACTCACGTGTTGGACCAAGACCCTCCCACCTTACCAGCTCATCCATCCATTGAATAGAGAGTGTCTCTTGAAAAGTGGATGGATGAAGATAACAAGACCAGACACTACATGTTGGGCTTGATGTCTGATGAGCTTTAGCACCAACATGAAGATATCAGGACTGCCCACCAAATGTTGGCTCACCTACAAGAGATGTTTGGTGAACAGAGTCGCGCAGCCAAGTATCAAGTCACTAAATAACTTTCAAGCTTAAAAATGCATGCACCGTCTATCCAAGATCATTGTCTGATGATGATCAAAAACTTGGAAGAGCTTGAGAAGCTCGAAGTGAAGTTGGATCTGGATCTGCAGAATGATATAATTCTGCAATCCTTGACTAATGCATATGGGCAGTTCATCATGAACTACCATATGCATAAACATCAAAATTCCTTGGCCGAACTTATGAATATGCTGGTTACTGTTGAGCTTTTCATGTAAAGGTTCTAAAGGCTCAGTGCTTACTATGAATGGACTTCTTTCAAGATAAAGTTTTTTGGAAAGAAGAAGAAGTCTGTGAAAAAGCAAAAGATGAAAGGAGGAAAGAAGAAAAAGGCAAAGCTAAAGAAGAAGGCCACTGACAAAGGAAAGTGTTTCCATTACAATAATGATGGCCATTGGAAGTGGAACTATCCTACTTACCTGACCACCCTGAAGAATAGAAGGAGGCAGGTCCTCTGGAGGTATGCTCGTTATTGAGTCAACCTTATGTTCTTCTCATCGATGGTGCATTGACATTATAGTTCTAGTGCTCATTTGTGCACTTCCATGCAGAGTCTTGAGGATAGCAGGAGGTTGAGGGATGGTGAGATGATCCTATGCATTAAAAATAAGAGCAAGAGATGCTCTGCCATGGTAGTGGGAACATACCCTCTTTGACTACCATCTTGGTTTAGACTTAGTTTATAAAACAGATTGTTTATTTATGTGCTGCGCAGCAATAAGGAATTTTGATTTCTGTTTTATGCTAGCACAATAAGGCTATGTAATTAAGTTTTTTAAGAACATTGTCAACAATTCATTTATGAAAGAAATAAAATTGCAAGTGGTTTTCTTATTAACGTTCTTTACGGTTACATATGATGTATCTATTTTTATATATCGAGAGCAAATGTGGTGAATGCCATGAAATGACTAGGGAATAACCAATGTTATGTATATGGCACCTAAGAACAGGTCATATAGCAAGAAGATAAGGAATTACAAAATTAGAGAAAATCGAGCTATTGAGTCGTTAGATTTTTGATCATGTCCAATTTTTGTGAATCTTATACTATCATGGCAAAATACAAGAGCTTCCGCTTTTGTAGGACATAGGATAAAGGGCCACGGATCTTCTTACCCTAAGACTATACTGATGTGATCTGTCCATCTTTGATGTGTAGGGGGAAAAAAAACCAGAGGCACATTTTTCTAACTTTCATTATCTTTATTGATGATCTATCTATGGTATGGGGATGTGTATCTGTGAGCATACAACTCTAAAGCTTTTATGAAAAGTTGAGAAATTCAGACATTGAAGTAGATAAAATAAAATTGAAAAATCCATTAGATCTTTGATCAGATCGAGAGGTGAATACCTTAGTCAGAATTTTTGACATATCTCAAAGAAAAATGAAATATGCCCTCTCAATGGGACTCCAAACCTGAAATACCTTACAACTCACACAAGAAATTCAGAACGGAGGAACTGGACCTATTAGATTATGCGTTCCGATCTATGAGAGTTCATAGACCCTCCGCCTGATTATCTTGGGGAACTCTTTGTTTAACTGTAATACATTCTTACTAATAGGGTTCCTTATAAAATCGTTCCTAACCGACACCGTATGAGATATGGCATGTAAATACCAGTCTGATCAGTCTCAGAATTTGCGGTTGTTGCGGCTTCATGTCAAAAGATTAACAAGGCGGACAAGTTTAGACTTTAGGTCCTCTAAAGCTCGATTTATAGGATATCTAAAAGAATCATTAGACTATTATTCTAATTCTAGAAAGATCTACCAATGGTGATTAGACAACATGCCATCCTGTATTCTGAAAAAAATAGTTGTTAATCAAGGATGGCGGAGTGAAAGGCAGATCAAAGCTCGATGATGTAAAGTCTATCACAAAGAACAATCGAGACTAAAGGACCTCAATGAACAAAATTAGATCTCGACGACTCAATACACAGCACTTGACCTCCTCCACCTAATAGATCGAAAAGAGATTTTCCAATCACCCTGAGAGTACTCATTAGAGTACTATTTATGAGAAGTAGAGAAAAATCATTCCGTCATAGGTAATGAAGGTTCATGAGTGTGATCCCAAAAACCTATGACGACGGCCATATCGGATATCAATGCCGAGAATTGGCTAGAAGGTAATGAAACAGTCAATAAATTAACACTCGGCACTCACCACAGTCTAAGACCTTGGTAGATCCATCAAAAGTATAGTACCTATTGGATGTTAATATGATCTATAAGAGAAAGATTGGTGCAGATGGAAAAGTGGAAGACATTCAAAGCTAGCACTAATGATAAAAGGTAATAGTAGTCAGCGGCGAAGGCACTTGACTATCAGATACCTTTTCGCCGACATAGTTATACTAAAATCATTCCACACATTGCTTGCTATTATAGCTATTTCAATATGAAATATGTAAATGGATTGGAAAATGGCATATCTAAATGGATATACTTGAGGAAAATAATCATATACTGGAACAAGATCGCACTACTTTCAACACCTCCAAGTGATATTGATCCACAAGGATCTGCATGTGCAAAGAACTCCATATGAACTGGACTTAAGCAAAGCATCTCGAAGCTGGAACACCAATCATACAAATATTAGTCAAATTATTGGTTATAAAAATTGAGTAAGTCAGCGCATTGGTATCTTTTGCAATATACTTCTTCCAGTGACAGCACTGTTGTCTTTCTCGTCTATTGTACGTGGATGATATCCTTCTTAGGTTACGGAATAGATTCGAAGTATTTTTCATATGATGAACCACGATGTTAATGTCATTTGAGAAGTCCATCTATTATTAGGCCTCAATGAGTATAGTGGTATGTGTGTCATTAAAATGCTGTATGTCATTATCCAAGTAAGAATTTCTCCTATGAAGACCTAGGTGAAGTCATCCTTATTTCTAGAACTATATGAGGATCTATTATAGAGAGTATCATTAGACCGAATAGTGATTGCTAGGAATACTTTCACAGAAAATATACATCAAGGAATTGCATAAAGAGGTTTAAGCATGAATACTCTAAGAGGAAGATTAGACTCCTCAGACATGGGGTTGTATATTGACATTTGTGCCTTAGGTGAACGATTTGCAACGCACAATCACTGAGGAATAGAATGCACAAGCAATGATCCTAGCTCTGTGGATTACATATTAGGAGTAGTTTCTGCGATGTTATATCATTTATATTTACTACCGATTATAGTGTTCCCAGTATATATTCATAGTAAGCCCAATGCTGTTTGCAGGTGTCATAGGTGTTTGTCATTAGTATCCTACGAGGCAGAGATCAGTTTGAAACCAGATGAAGAATACTGAGAAATGTATCCTTAAGTGAAACTAAGGAAGAAACTAGGATACGATTCGTGGTGGTCTTTAGAATATGGAGATACTCGAGATGTCTCTTATAAAGAGATAATAAAGTATCTCTAGTGATTTTATGTCGATGTATCATATGCGACAGACTCGAACAGTCTGGAGTTTATTTTGTGGGGAATGGGTGTGTGTGATGTCAGTTGGTAAGAGTTCTAAAGCAAATAGTGATAGTGGATTCCACCATGGAAGCAGAATACATTATTGCGTTAAAGGCCATGTGATGAGTATATGCATACAGTGAAGAAAGGTCATAATTCTATTACACGAAGTTTGTCGGTTAGAGATCGAGGTCGTGTAAGTGAATGTATGGGGTGGGGTGAGTGTGTTCACGATTTTGGTCTTAATAATTAAAGGTCGTAGGATTGCATCAGATGGACTTTCTCATAATTACTTGCTGGTGACAACAATGCGCGCATATGACTTAGGCTAGAGATAGAGCCCAATTGTTCTCACCAGAAATCCCAAGTGTCAACCATCGGGGTATACCACATCCTATCACGCTATACCTCAAAGAGACAGGAAATTACATACGAGATCAAAAGAGTTGTAGTGCGCTCCGCATGTAAAGACTGGTTATGACCCAGCTTCATAAAGCTGTTGGCCAGTAGTAAGATCCGAAGCCTTCATCTTGAAAGATGGGACTTAGATTTGCTAGCAATTAGGCATTTAGGTCAAGTGGGAGTTTTAGATATGTGTGCCCTATGAAGCCAAAATTGCTAACACTTTGTAATAACAACTTCTAGGAGCAAAATTTATAATTTTGGACTATAAATAATAATAATAGATTATTTTCTACACAACAGTAGTGATATTTAGTGTCTATGATGAATCCCTTGAGTTAATGGTTACATGATAATTAAATATTTTTCAAGAGTTTTGAAAGATTTAACGACATTGAATTTTTGCATTATTAACTCATAAAATGCTTCGACATTGGATCATCATGTGAGGAGGTGATTGATCCAAAAGGTTGTTACAAATTCGCTTCTTTAGTAGATGTTTGAGTCTACGGTTGTGTAGCAGACATCAATGCAGAGAGTTACAGTATCGTGAATAGAAGACATAGCGCAGCTGAGCCAGATGACCATCCTCGAGTAGTCATAAGGAAGTCTAACCTGTCGATCATCGATGACTGACATCGCAAAGCCTCAAGTGCGTAGATGTTGCGTTCTTTGACCTAGGTGTATCAAGGCAAGTTCACCTTAGAGTGTTGAAGTAGTTTGAACTTACACCAATGACTGGCTCCGTAGTCCAACGAACCCTGAGGTGGTATTGTTGGGACATATAGCATGTTCATTGCTAGGCAAATTGATTGCACCAAGACAGGAATCTATCTTACCGCGATTGGATAGAGAGCAGCCCTATTGAGGATCATAGATCAAGATCCATACCTATGGCCTATGGCAGAGTGAAAATAATAGAGAAAGAAGTTTCTATTAAGGTTTTCACATCGAACTTGACATCTGAATTGGTTGAATCATATATAGAAATTGGTATTGATCGAGTTCACCTTAACTTCCTAATCTGATCGGGGCTCAAGATAGTAAGAACTTAATTACACCAAGGTAGCGTGCACCAAGAGTTCATTTTAGTTTGATGGGATTGCACACCATATACTGCTAAGTGTCACTTGCATGATTTGGAGAGAATCTAGAATGGATTTAGATGATCGATCATGTCATTAGTTTCTGAATCAAGAGTTCTAATCCATCGAAAGGAGTTTTGCATGATGTCGATTGATAGAGAAACATGACATATCCCATTATATAGAACTAAATCTAACTATATCATCAAATAAGAGATTTGGGATCTTGGATATCATCAAATTGGACTAACCTAGTTCAATTGGATTGAAATAAGAATTCAATTAGGTTTAAGGAAAATCATGCTAGCACACTGATTAAGCCTAAGTTCTCCTTCTTACTATCTTAAAAAACTTAGTCTCAGACTGAGCCAATATTTTGTGCTCATTAAAATCCTGTAACTTTACCTTTGACCTAAATGCGTTGTCCCAAGTCAAGAAAAGGTTTATGCTTAATTTATGCGATAAATTGAGAACCAAACCTTCATTTTTCTTCACTCTGCTAATTCTTTCTTTGACTTTGGTCAAACATTGACCTTTGATACTTAGACATCTGCCCATGTGCATGCACCTATGAGGAGATAGATAGGGGCTTGTCCCCTTGCTAGAAATTAGAAAGCAGGGGCATCATGCCTCCCTAAGGCATGCGCCCATGGATAGGGATGCCTAGAGTCCCATACCGGTATGGGACTCTAGTTGCTTCCCTGGAAAACTTAGGAAGGCGCCCAAGACTCAGCTTTGACCATTTGGCACCTCTCTAAGGATGAATTAAAGGGGCTCTCATCTAATGAATCACAGTGATTGTACATCCCACCAAATCAGAGTAATCTGATTGGCACGAAGCAAACATGATTGGTGGAATGATGTCACACTGAGCATGGCGTAGCAGGCTCTATATATAACCTTATCCATGCCCAACTTATATAGGAGTTCTCTCTTTAGCCCATCCCCAAAGGTACCCCTCTCCCTCCTCCATGCCAAACTTTTGGTCCTCTCTCTCCTTCCCACATCCAAGAATTTTGGGCTCGTTTTGTGCGATCCCAAGCAAAAGAAAGGTGATCGAGAAAGAAAGAAAGCAGCAACTGTTGCAGATCTTCGAATGAGTTTGAAGATCCCCAAATCAGATCTAGATCTGATATTAGAGAGGTGATAAAAGAAAAAGAAGAATCTCTAGATCCAGCCTGAGTGGGATACCAATAGAGGTCAGGCACTTGCGTGGCTAATCCAGAAACCCTTAAACAATCAATAGGATCATCAAAGGGTGATATGAATATCCCCATCAAGAATACAAATTAAATGCCAAATTATTTATTTTTATTTTTTATTAAACTATGAAAATTAGATCTGTAAATATCTCAAAATCTGACTCTAGATACATGAGAGAAATTTTTGAAATATCCTCTCTTTGATCTCCGATCAAACTCTTAAACCGAAACCCTGGATCCAGAAAATCAGGATTTTCCCTTCATTGGGAACTCTTGAACTATTTTTCAAAAATAATAGTATCATTTTATGTGACTGTCACTATTATCTATCTTTTATGATGAACATAATATCCATTGGACTTTTGGCCTAAGATGGTTATAGTTTATCAATAAAGGAACATTATTGCGATATCATTATGAATGATGTCATAATAATGCAAGGACAATTAAGAAATGATATTTATATTTTATCATAGCCTATTAGTGTAATATACACATGGAATAAATGACCAAAATTAGATAATATCACTTATGCTTATCTTTGGCATTGTAGGCTTGGTCATATAAATAAGAATAGGATTAATAGGTTAGTCAAGGAGCATATCCTTGACATTGATAATTGTGAATCATTGAATACTTGTGAGTTCTGTCTTCTTGGTAAGATGACCAAATCACCTTTTACTGAAAAGGATGAGCAGGCCACTAAGCTTCTAGGTCTAGTACATACTGATGTATGTAGACATATGAACACATATGGTAAAGGTGGGTTTTACTACTTCATTATATTTACTGATGACCTATCTAGGTATGGATATATCGATCTTATGAAGAGTAAATCCGATTCCTTTGAAATATTCAAACGATATTGAAATAAGGTAGAAAAATAACTTGAGAAGGTATTAAAATTCTTCGGTCTGATCGAGGAGGTGAATATCTTTCCAACAAATTTTTGACATATCTAGGAGAGAATGGGATTCTCTCACAATGGATCCCTCCTGAAATACCACAGCATAATGGTGTATCTAAAAGGAGGAATCGAACCCTGTTGGACATGGTTCGGTCCATGATGGGATTTACAAGTCTACTAATTTTATTTTAGGGTAATGCACTAGAAGCTACCTATTTTATTTTGAATAATATTTCGAGTAAGTCTGTTGCAAAGACTCCATATGAGATATGGACTGGACATAAGCCGACACTCTCTCACTTTAGGGTTTAGAGATGTTTGGCTTATGTTAAACATTTTTAGCCGAAAAAGCTTGGACCTAGGTCCGATAAATTCCTGATCATAGGTATCCCAAGAAAACTAGGGGTTATTACTTCTATCTTGCTGAAGAATAAAAGGTGTTCGTTAGCAATAAAGCAGTCTTTTTAGAAAAAGAGTTTCTTAGTGAAAGAACAATTGCCTCTAATGTTGAATTTAATGAAGTTGGATAGGTGGAAGAACCGACATATTCTAGTGAACTTACAGAACTAGATTTGATAAGATCAAATCTAGAGCCTATTGAAATGGCACTAAGAAGATCTGGTAGAGTACCACATCAACCGGACAGATACTATGATTTCTTAATTCAGAATGGTGATCCTATCGAACTCGATGAGAACGACGAGGATCCAATCACCTGTATGGATGCTATGTAGAGGTCCGACTTTAATATGTGGCTGAAAGCCATGGAATCCAAAATGGAGTCCATGAAGATCAATAGTGTATGGACACTAGTTGATCCACTTGAAGGGATAAAATTCATTGGGTGTAAGTCAATTTTCACAAGAAAATGGAGTGCAGATGGAAAGTTGGAGACCTATAAAGCCCATGTGGTTGCTAAGGGATATCGTCAACATTATGGTATTGACTATGATGAGATATTTTTCCCAGTGGCAATGCTCAAATATATTCAGATCATGCTTACAATAACGGCATACCTAGACTATAAGATCTGATAAATGGATGTAAAAATAACTTTCCTAAATGGAGAACTGGATGAGAAGGTGTATATGATATAGCCTGAGGGTTTCACATCCATAGATGAGTCTAAGGTGTGCAGGCTTTAAAGATCCATCTATGGGTTGAAGCAGGCATCGCAGAGTTGGAACATACATTTTGATAAAGTGATCAGAACATATGGCTTCATTAAGAATGAAGAAGAATCCTATGTGTATAAATGGGCCAATAATTTTGTTGTTATATTTCTTGTACTGTATGTTGATGATATTCTTTTAATCAAAAATGACATCCCTGCATTACAGAAAATAAAGGTTTGGTTGTCATCTCAATTCTTGATGAAGGACTTGGGAGAAGCTTCCTACATCCTAGGGATGAGAATCTATAGGGATAGATCTAAAAGGTTTCTAGGATTATCCCAATCCACGTACATTGATACCATATTGAAGAGGTTCAGCATGGAGAATTCAAAGAAGGGCTATCTCCTGATAGGCCATGAATTTCTCTCTCGAAGAGGGATTGTCTGACAACTCCTAAAGAGAGAGAGCGTATGAGTAGAATACCATATGCTTCGATAGTGGGTTCTATTATATACGCCATGATGTGTACGAGACCAAATGTGGCATACTCATTAGGGGTAGTAAGCAGATACCAGTCTGACCCAGGTGAAAATCACTGGAAGGTTGTGAAGACAATCCTGAAGTATTTGAAAAATACCAAGGACCAGTGGCTCATCTATGAAGATACTGACTTGAAACTTATGGGATATACTGATTCCAATTTTCAGTCAAATCATGATGATAGTAAAAGTGTGTCAAATTTTGTGTTTATCTTAAATGGTGGAGCGGTTTGCTGGAAGAGTTGCAAGCGGCACATTGTAGCCGATTCTGTGTGCGAGATGGAGTATATTGCAGCATCTGATGCTGCGAAAGAAGCTGTGTGGCTGTGAAAGTTCATCGGTGAGCTGAAAGTGGCATCCTCCTTGGATGGTCCAGTTCTGCTATACTGTGACAGCACTGGAGCCATAGCTCAAGCAAAGGAGCCGAAGGCACATCAGTGCACCAAACGTATTCTACGTCACTACTATCTTATACGAGAAATCATGGAGTGACGTGACATCGAGCTTCAAAAGATCGACAAAAAGAAGAACATGGCTGACCTCTTTACTAAAGCTCTAGGAATCAAAGAGTTCGATAATCACAAATGGAAGATGGGTATTCGATACTATTCTGAGTGGCTTTAGTCTAAGTGGGAGTTGTTGAAAATTGTATCCTAAAGCTAATCATCTAGGTTATAGATGGTTGAGCTAAATATAATTGTACTTGAATTATTAATAAATAAAATTATTATTTTGATTTTTTCATCATTTTGTGCATCTTTCTATAATGAACTCTTCTGCGATGAAGTCCTTAGAACTATTTAGACTCAACAAAGGAGGATTTATCATTTAGTCCTCAAAATATGTTCACGACCAAATGATTCATTGTTACCTAGGACGACAATGTATTAAGTGTAGGTCATTGTGTGCCATAAGTATTGGTTGTCCTATTAACCAAGAAGTATGGAGATACTGTTATGGCATGCAGGTGAAGTGTAGGGGTACATTTTACTGAATGTGATCCAACTGCAGAGCTCTCTACTATCAAGAGTTGCTCGTGAAGGATATGGATATAAGTGTCCCTTAGACTGAGATCACCATGGTGACCTGTAAGCAACTCACTGCACTTAGGTACCGGACTACCTAAATTTCTAATTCAGTGATGGAAGGATACTGGGGGTGCAATCAAGTACTTAGCTTATCGGTGTGTGAATCAAGATGGGATTGACCCCTCCAAGTATTGGAGAAAGTGCATCACTGTATTTCAGTTTAGCAAACCCTCAATCTGGGTAGTCCATATGATGGATGCTAAATTTTGAAATATACTATGGATGAATTTTAGAGTTGACAGTAAATCCTAGATCGTTCTTTGAGCATCAAGATCAAGGGGATAAATTATACAGTAATCAAAAGCCATAGATTCATCAATGTCACATTGTAATTATTTGACCTATCTAGATGTTGGGTACCATTGCTAGATGGTCACATCAATTGGTATAAAAAATTAGTTTCTATGCTACCAGCTTAGAATTCAAACCTATAGGGTCACACACTATAGGAGTTTCTACCTGATTTGATGACTGATATTGAATCTCGATGATCTAAGACTCTATGGTCAAGAGTTCTACTGGACTAAGATTCTATGACCAAGAGTTCCATTAGACTGGGACTCTGAGTCCTTCATGTTTGGGACTCTCTAATCGAGAGTCCTGATAATCTGGCACTCTATGGTCAAGAGTCCCATTGGACTAGGGCACTATGACCAAGAGTCCTAGTGGATTGAAACTCTGAGTCCAACTCATTTGAGATACTCTGATCAAGAGTCCCACTGGTCTAGGACTCTATGATCGCAAGTTTGATTCATTTGGGACACTAGGTTAAGAGTCCTACTAGTTTGGGACTCTTCAGGAGTTTCATGTTGATGAAACTCTATTGCCCAGACACCCATTCGAGTAGGAATCTATGTCTATTAATAGATTAATTAGCAATTTGATTGCTAATTAGCTTAATTTGATTAAGCGATGAGGATTCGATTAAGTCTGATTGAATTTGATTCGATTGGATTTGATCCGATCTGATCATGAGATGACCTAATCACTATGAAAGATTTGACCCTGATTTGATCAGAGGCTGGATTTAATTAATTTTTAATTTGATTAAAATTTTATTGATTTGGGTTAAGCCTAATTTAGTTGATTTAATCTAATCTAGTCATATTCAAATTAATTGGTTTGGTTGAAACTAATTAGGACCAAGTCAAATGAGATTTGAATTTAAATTCTCCCTAGCACCCACCATATTTGACTTTTCCACCTTGACCCATGCCCTCCTTTGATTTTTGCATGAGATTTCCCATGAAAAATGAATTTGTGCTCTTCCTCTCTTCTGCCTTTGACCTGGTCCAAGGGTTGGACCAGTTCAAACTAAGTTGAAATTTGGATTCAACTTGGTTGGTTTGAAATTTGAAAAACCTAATCTCTTCCTTATCTATTCTCCATGCCTACCTATCTTTTGTTGCACATTTTTTTCGGAAATTTCAGATTGAGGGCAAGTTGAAGAAGAGTCCTTTTGCTCATCATCCTCTGGGATAGGTGTTGGAAAAGGATAAGACCCCATTTGAATTCAAATACTAGAAGTTGGTTGAAACTAGTTCAACCAATCTTAACGTATACACTCTATATAGAATTTCTATTTATTTCTAATGTAAATGATGAGAATTTTTTTGCATGAAGCCTGAGGGGTTACCTTTCTATGGTAAAAATTTGAAAATGATTGGGCATTGGTTTTGGGCAAAAAAAATCATGGAGTGAAGGTGAGTGGAATCTTATAGCACCTTATTTTTTCTTCATGCCTCTATTCTCTTCTGATTTTCATATCTAAGGACACCCAACTTTTAGATATAATCTAAATAGGATTTATATATTTGAAAGTCATATTTCTATGAAAACTTATTTCATGGAAAAACTCCACACAGAGAGGGCATGAGAGGGTTTTCAGTGCATTAGGATTTTTGGGCCCAGTGAAACCCTAGGGTTAGGACCCTAGGTTCAGGTGGAGAGATCGAGTGCTGTAAGCATCGGATCACCACCAAATTTGACACACCACTTCATCATCCACTAAAGAACATGTTTTGATTTTCTAGAGTATCTAGAAGATCAAAAAAAAGACAATCAATTGGATCGATCATGATCAGCCATTGAAGGCCTCGATAAGGAGCTAGCACTCCAGTGGGGTTGATCGGAACCAGAAGCGTCGTGTGGATCAACCATAGAGGTCGGATACATGTACAACTATAGTGCAACACCAGAGCATTATCCAATGAATTTAGATTATGGTCATCAGCTACCCATGAAAAGGTATCAAGTTTTGAACTCGTATCGATCAGCAAATTTGATTTGCTGATCGATTACATTTAAATTTTAAATTACATATTAGCATGTCTATATCTTGAGTAGGATTTAAATTGATTAGATCAATACATATAGTAGATTAATATTTTATTATATTTACTTTTACTGCTATTTTATTTAAAAAAGTTTTAAAAATGCATGCTTAAACCCTGCTCGATTCTCTTATAGTAACCTGATCAGATGGTTAATCGATGATTGAGAATCATTTTGAGGTCAAACATTTAATGCGATTGATGTTTGACCTAATACAAGTACTGCAGGAGGATCAATTAGTAATTAGATTGCGATTTGGCTCAATTTGATTAAGCAATCAGACTGAGATCAAGTCTAATTGAATTAGATTCAATTACAATTGATTTGGATTTAATTAGATTAAGTCTAATTAGTATATTAGATAAGCCAATTACAAGAAAGAATAATTCCTTATTTGACTAGGACTTGGGTGCACCTAATTGACTTAGAATTTAAATCAGATTTAAATCTTGATTTAATCTAATTTAATTGGGCACCTAGTTGGACTAGGATCATCCTTAATTGGGATGTATTTAATCTAATTTAAATATGATTTAAATCAGGTCTAAATCTATTTTGACTTAGTCAAACAAGAGGAGTCCTAGTTGGACTGGGACTCTTTCTCTTTCTCTTGTGCCGAAGAAAGCTCGTTCCCCATAATTATATTTTTGATGTTTACATACATTTTCATGCCTAAAGAGAGTTTCCATGCCCACATATCAGATTTTTTGGGGAGTTTGTTATGACTTGGTCAAAACATGGAAGAAGTTGGGATTTATTTTCTACTTGGAAGAGTCCCTATTGACCAAATCTCTTTCTTTTTATTTTGGATTCCTCTTACATGCCCACCAGCCCTTTTGTGCACCATATTATCTTTCTATCATGCATGAGAATTAGTGGTTACATGCCAAAAATTAAGGGAGGGGCATCCAAGAGTTTGACGCCCCTTGAGACTCCTTCTAAGACTAGGACTTTGACCTAGTCTTGGTCTTAAATTGAGGTGCCTCCTTTTAGATGGTTAGAGGATGTGATAAATCCAAAAAAAATTATAAAAAATTAGAGGAAAAGGAGGAGAAGGCGTGGGCTAGTTTGTGGCACAAAGATTCTTGGAGAAGAGCCTTCAACTAAGACATCAAATGTTGATGTCTTAAAGAGACAAGGTAAGAGAAGATTATCTTCTCTTTATTTTTCTTTTATGTATTTTTCCTCTTGTTTATTCTTTATGATTTTATATGATAAAAATTTAAGAGAGAGAGGAACAAGGCATGAGGATAAGTGCTCTTAGTTGTTCGGGCATGATGTTCTTTTTGGACATGATTTGATCATGTCCTGATGAGAGAAGGAGAAGAGAAGAAAGTCTTCTCTTAGGGTTTCTTGGAGAACCCTTCTTCTTCAATTTTTATGAAAATTTTATATGAATAAAATCAAAAATCTTAGATTTGAAAATGTAGGAAAAATCTTAGTGGAGAAGGTCTCCTCTTGTCTTAGCATAGAGATATTTTCAGGACATCAACCATTGATGTCTTGAAGGAGAAGATTTGTCTTCTCTTAGGATTTATTTATTCTTAATTTTATTTTTTGATTTATGGAAGATCTAAGGTTTGGATTTCTCCCCTATTCCTCCTCATGTTCTTAATCTCTTAGAGTGTCCAAGAGATCCGAAGAATATGTATTTGATGAACCATCAGAAGGAATCCATGAGAAGCTAGTACTTCGAGTGGATCTTCATTCGATGAACCTCTGATCTATATTGCAAGTTTGTGTGGATCATCTTTAGAGATTGGACGTATGTGCAGCTCTAAAAGCAATAATAAAAATCAACCACAGAGTTCTCAACCTACGCAAAGATAAGAGATCTAATCTCTTGGTAACCTAGATATGATATAGGGTTAGATCTAGAATTGTTCTAGATCTAAGTATTGATATGATCAATACCACTTATGATTAATTTAATTTTAGATTTATATTTGCATCATAATATGTTATCGATCCTTGATGTAGAATTTTGTAATTTGATTACATGCTTTTATAGATTAAATAGTTTAATCTGCATCTTCCACTGCATATTATTTCAAAAATATTTTGAAATTCAAGCATGAAACCCTGCATGTTTCCCTTCACTTCAAGATTGGTCAGACTAGGCTATGCAGGGATTGAATGCTTAGTCAATTGCTTAGATGACCGCTTTCACTGTTCAAGCTTGTCTGAAAGGAGTTCAATTGGAACCAGCTACTTATATCGAAGGAATTCGATTGTTTTTATAGCTTATCACTGAATAGAGTCGGACTAATTGAGTTCTGATACTCAAGCCTTACTGTCAAATGGGAAGTAGTCACTTTTACTATATAAGCTCATCTAGACGAGATCCGCAATGCTTTGCGAGCTTTGGAGCTAACTCATGTAGTTGAGAAGATTGTTTAGTAGTCGCAAGTTGAAGGTCGGCCATCTTGGGGTTACCTTGGGACCAGATATCAAGCCAAATTTTGGCAGGAGTGGGTTTATCCCCAACAAGCTTATTGATGGTTATGCTATTTTATAATTATAATTAATTTATAATTAAATAAAATAATATTCTAACATTTTTATCATAGAATTTACATCTTCTAATGAACTTCTTTGTTGTAATGAAGTTCTTAGAATTATTTAGTTTCGATAAAGAGAGAATTTATCAATTAGTTCTTAAAATAACTATGACCAAATGATGCATTATTAATTAGAATGACAATATTTATCGAGTGTAGGTTGTTGTATGCTATATAGGTCGGTTGTCCTCTGAATCAAAGAGTGTGAAGATACTAGTATGGTATATAGGTGACATATAAGAGTACATCATCATAGAATATGACCAACTCCAGAGCATTCTACTGTCGAGAATTGCTCTGATGGGATATAGATATAAGTATTCCTTAGACCTGAGATCACCACGGTGACTTGCAAGCAACTCACTATGCTTTGATGCTGGACTATCTGAATTTTTAATTCAGTGATGGAAGGTTTTTGGGTATAGTCAAGTACTTATGAAGTTGGTGAGTGATCAAGATGGGATTGGCCACTTCAAGAGTTTGGAGAAAATGCATCACTGTATTTTAATTTAGCAAAACATTGGCTAGGATAATCCATGAGATGGATTTGGTATTTTGAAATACAATGTGGATAAGCTAATCAGGGTTGACAGTTAAACTCTGAGTCGTCCTATATGCATTTAGGTCAAGGGGATAAATTATATGAAAACTATATCCATATGGGTACTAAGAGTGTTGCTTTACTCATTCGACCTATCCGATCATTGGATATCATTACTAGATGGTCACTTCAATTAGTACAAAATTTATTCTTATGCTATCAGCTTAGATTTGAACCTATGGGGTCACACACATAAGAGATCTCAATCTGATCAGATGGTTGATCAATGATTTAGAATCATTCTATGATCAAATAATCAAAACGATTCATGTTTGACCTAATGCAAGTATTGCAGGAGGATCGATTAGCAATTGAATTGCTAATTAATTTAATTTGATTAATCTAGAGAGATGAGATTAAGTCTAACTAAATATGATTTAATTAGATTTAGTTTGGACTTGATTGGATCAAGTCCAATTGATTTATTGGATGAGCCAATTGCAAGGAAGAATAAGTTCCTGTTCAATCAGGACTTATATGCACCCAATTTCTAATTTGATTAGAAATTAAATTAAATTAAAATTAATTTAATCTAATTTAATTAGGCTCTTAATTGGACTATGATCTCTTCTAATTAGGTTGCATTAATTTTGATTCTATTGCATTCAAATAGAATGTTGAACCAAGTCAAATCTACAAGTCCAAATGTGACTAGGACTAGTCTACCTTGCGCCAACTTGCCTTACACACCCTCTTCACACCAATTTTGTTGGATTTTTCATCGAACCTCTCTTTTTTAGAGAGAGGATGTGCACCATCATGCCCCATATCTCTTTTATTTGGTTTTTAGTGGTGGACCAAGTCAAATTAGGAAGTTTGTTTCTGATGTGAAATTCTATTGGATAGAATTCTAGGAAACCAAAACTCCTTTCTTTGAGGTGCCAACCTACCAGATTATTTTTTGATATTTTCATGGGTTTTACAGGAGATTTTGTGTGCCAAAACCTGGTAGTCCACAGCTGGAAAAAGGAGAAGGCACCTAAGAGTTGGGCCCCCCAAGTTTTGCCTTGTTTGGACATGCCTTGTTAGGTTTTTGACCTAGATAAGGACACTATCCTATCTCTTTATAAAAGGGGGACTTAAGCCTTGATTTTTTTAGTAGTTCCAGAACCGAGAGAGAAGCTTTTAGGCATGGGAAAGGTTGGGTGCAATTTGTTGTGGGCATGGGACTTTGTGAAGACACAAAATGTTGTGTCTAGGTAAGAGGAACTAGGAAGAAGAAAGGGTTCTTCTTCTAGGGTTCTTCTAGGTTCACTTCTTCCTCTTTTTCTAAGTTTTTAGAAGAGAGTTTCCTTTCCCAAAATCCTTCTTTGATGGCTAATTAGAACCCTCCTTCTTCAAACCTTGGAGGGTTTGAAGGACCTTGTGTGGACATCAGCCTTGGATCAGTGAGTTGAAGAGTCCAACTTGCAAAGGTAAGGATGATTCAATCTTCATTTTCTATCTAGATTAGATCTAGTGTAGTTCTGATGTCGATGTGATCAACATCATCTTTTCTTGTCTTTTGGTTTCAGATTTAATGGCATGCTTAAATCATGTGATAAGATCCCAGATTAGAGCCTTTTCATGTATTATTAATGAATTAATATGATTAGTTTATCTCTTCTGCTATCAGATTTTGAAAATGTTTCAAAAATAGTTCATGAAATCCTAGATCTATTTTCTTCACCTACGACATCGCCTATCGTCCTCCCGAGTCTCCCACCTCATGCTCGATCCACCTGCATCTAGAGCTCCACCTCTCTTTGGACTCCCATTAAGTTCTGAAGCTCCACCTCACATTGAGCTTCCTACCAAGACGTAATATCCTCCATACTTTCTTCCTCTTAAGATAACCCTAACGCTACGCATAACCTTCAAGATTCCTCCATCAGCTTTTCATCTATAGCTGCTTGAATCCAGTCTGCTTATTAAAATTAGATTTCTTCTAAAACTAGGTATACATCAAATCTCACCCAATTTTCTTACTGCTCCATCATGATCTTCATGTTGACGGTCCCAATGCCCTTGATCATGCAGCACAATCCATCTGGTAAATAAACAATGCCCTCACTACTCTCTAGGGAGTTAAATAGCTCCTCTCTATAATAAACATGATGTGAACATTCAGAATTCAAAATCTATTATTTGGAAGAAATAGATATCTCATCTAAGACAATAAGCACATAATCATCGATCTCATTTGTGTCTCTACCATGGCTCATCACTGTTGTAGCTTTTATTCGATCCCTAAGCTATGGGCAATCTCTAACTTGATGTCCCAACTCATCACATCAGTAACATCTAATCTTGCTCAAGTTCTTTATCTTGGACTTGGATTGCCCATCTCATAATCTTCTACCACTCCATCTTTTGCCACCACTACCTCCAAGCATCGTCATAGCCGAGTCGCCACATGAACTCAAGGCTCGGTTCTGCTGCTTGAGAACTTCATTCTAAAAAATTATAGAAGTAACCTCTTCGATCTTGATGGTGCTCTTTCTCATAAGAAGAGTAGTCACTAAAGACTCAAAAGAGGGAGAAGTGACGAAAGCAAGACCAACGCCCTGGTCTTCTCCTAAATCTTTTTGCTAATACTAAGAAGGTTGGTGAAGATCTTTTGAAAGTAGCTGAGATACTTTTACACATTGTATCCCTTGCTCATTCGTGGTTGGTAGAACTATTTCTAGAGAAAGAGCATTGGTGAGTGACTTCACCATGTATATCTTCTCAAACTTCAACCACATAACCATTAAAGAAGTCTTGCTAAGTACATGGATCTCCAGATCATCCATCAAGTACAAGCAGATTTACTTACCATCTGCACCAAAAGTTGCCTCCAATCCTTCACCTCTATGGTAGTCAATATCTGCTCACATATAAGAGCATTGATCGATTCTTGTTGGATGAGCACATTCTCCACCCTCGCTTGCCATAAGGAGAAATTATTCTTTCCATCATACCGATTGATCTCCATTTTAATTGAGCTTGTATTCTTTATTTTCTTCGATCTTGATCAACACCGCCATAATCCAGACCTCTCATATAATCTAGCTCTCTAGTAACCTAGCTCTGATATCAATTATTATGCCCAGAGCTGCTCTGAAACCAACTATCATGATAACACTTGCTTTAGAACCACCTCTTGGAAAGATCCCTCATACGGAATACAGATCCCCCAAGCCCAGAATTAGTATGCTAGTAATGATATTGATACCACAATAGAAAGAAAGAATAAATAATAATAAGACATGATCAAATACATAGATTAAGCTAAGGTTTATCTCTACAGGGCATACAAGCTTCACTATGAGAAAAGTAAAAATTTACAGGAGGAGATCACATCCTCAACTCTCATACACCAATCCCTCTCTCCTAATAAGAAGCACTCTCCCTCACAAATCTCTCTCTTTAGGAGACCTCCCTGTAGCTCTAATCCTTGTCCAACAGTCTACCTAAAGCCCCTACTTCTACTATCTATTGGAACCTCTCCATGGTCTCTACGTGCTGCTGAGCCACACCTACTACCATAGTGTTTGTAGGGCCTTTTAAAGGCCTCAAACAAAGTCCAAAATGGAGTCTAAACAGAGTCTCTATTTTCAATCATGACTCAAAACCTCTCCCAGCTAGTTGATTAAAGCCGCAACACATTCCAACCATCGGACTGCACTCTCCATCTAGTGCACCACATGCATAGACCATCTATTATGTGAACTAGGCCATTAGATCTCACCTATAAGGTTTCTAGACTGTTGGATCATGCACAGGGCTTGTACACCATGATTTTTCCCTTTGTGCCACTAAGGGTCCACGAGAGGCATGGACCACATGGGCCATGTGGGAATGCCAGATGGTGCCATGGACCATGGTGGACCACACTGGGTGCCAGCAGGCCATCTTTGCATGCACTGGCCCATGCGCGCTCATGTTGGGCTACATGGGTCTGTTGGGTTGCATGCTTGGTTGGGCCGCCTAGGTGGGCTGGGCCGTGTCCAGCTATAAGCCAACCCCTCCTGCGGGCTATTCTTCGCGTGGGCTCCCTTCTTGATCTTCTCCTTACTGTGGACTTTGCTATGTGCTTCTTATGGGTTGAATCCAAGATGTTTTTCTCAATAGGATGCTTGTGCTATAGGACTCAAATGAACTGCTAATAAATTCAATAGGAGGGCTTCTTCTATCTTTAGAGCGATGAGGGCATGGACGATGGGTTGAGAAGAGTCTCCTAGTGGCTCTAGTTCTAGTAGAGGTTAAGGGTTAGGTTTGAAGTGGAGATACAATGAGAATTGCTTGCTTTTTATATTTTCGGACGGCTTTCACTTCCTCAATGATTGCAACCTTTTGAACCAGATTTTTGATCAACTGATGTAAGTTTGCATTGGGAATGTGTCCCAAAACCAATCGTCAGCTTGTTGACGGTTGGACTATTGATAAGTACCATAAATTTACCAATAAAATTATTAATTTATTAATTAATTTATATTTATTTTTAAAAATTAATGGTTAATTTATACAATTTTTAGGAAATTAATATTTTTATTAATTAAAAATAATAAAAATAAAAAATAAATTATTATTATCAATGAAAAGAGCTCATTTTTTTTATCGTAATGAAATAAGTTTGGAGCAAATTGAAGCTAAAATGGACTAGATTTGAATTTTTAAAGAAAAAAATTAAAATAAAAAAAGAAAAATGGCTCAGCTGGCTCCGCAAGCCAAGCCAAGCCATCAAAGCCAACTCAACCGTAGAAGCCAATTAGTCGATCCATGATCCAAGCGTGGACTGCCAGCTTAGCAGAAGACAGTGAATCACACACTACCACGTGGTGGACCTAGACCCTTAAGAATTTATAAAAAATCTATCATGGCTCATGGGATATTTTCATAATTTCAAGTGGCAAAGACAAGTGCTAATTCATTGTGGTGTGCGGTGAAGCCGATCTATGTGGTCCATAGCTATAAAAATTGCGCCATCCTATGGTCCAGATCTAATGGCCAGGATTTCTTTCTAATTTGATTTGGTTTTCCCAGCTCTCCCTGATAATGATCCAACAGCAAACAGTGCTCCAAGCAGCGATCCGACGGTCTAGGAAGCTCGCGACTTGATCAGAACACCCAAAACTTCAATCAACGGTCAAATTTCCTCCTAATTAATGTGATCAGATGGCCAGAACTTAATCCGACCTGATCTGGGCTTATATACATTCGATTTTGGCATTTTTTGGATCATTGGATTTCTATTGAATTATCAGATTTCACCAGACTTTAGCTGATTCATCCAAAAATTGTTTTAATTAAAATTTTACTCAAATTCTTCTATAAATGCCAATCAAAACTCTTGTTAGTTCCATATTGCCTGCAACAAAAGCTCTCAATCCTCCAACACTTATAAATAAGACCCCAAGCCTCTAAATCAATCTGTCTTCGATTGAGGTGAAGCTTTGGTACAAAATAAAGCCAAACTTTTGGTTAATGGCTACTTCAAGGCAACTGATGTCGAGAGGAAGAGCTGGACTTCTACACCATCTTTCTACCGATGTCGATCCAAGATCAGAGATCAGCTTATTTTAATTTTTAATTTCTTTTTCTTTTCTTTTTAAATTCCATGTATTTAAATTTTAAAATTTTAATTAATATAAATTTTATTTTTATGCACTTTAATTTTAGCATTTTATTTTTACTATAATTTAAATTTTATACTTTAATTATTACTTTTTATTTTACTGCAAGTAGATGCTAAGATCTAACTAGTAGATCTTAGTACCAAGTTTATTATTTCGTACTATTTAATTTTGCTCTTTATTTATTTTTTGACTTCAAAATTTTTTTTTCTCATAATTAAAGATTTCAAAACTAAAACACTATCTTCCTTATGGATTCGACCCGACTCACTACTTTCTACCTATTTTTAATTATTTTAAGAAGTTGGATTAAATTGATAAATATGATGTCTTAATGATAACATCGTGCTCTTATCAAGTTTTTGACGTCGTTGTCAGAGAAGGAATAGATGCTATTTTTTTCGTTGATTTCTTTAATTTTTTATTTTTTATTTTATAGGAAAAGAGATAAAGAAGAATAAAATTAAGGAAAGAAAATCATCTAATCTTGTTTGGTGGGATCAATCTTAACCTTAGATCTCTTTTTTTTATTTTTTTATTTTCAAATTAATTTAAAAAATATCCAGTTACATCTAATTAAAAATCTCATGACAAGATTAGAAACACTAACTACTTAGGGCATGCATTATATTAGTTTTATTTTTTATTTTGGTGATTGCTAGAGGCAAGGTGAGCATCTCAACTTCAATTAGTTGCATGTATCTAGTTTAAATTGCATAGAATCCTTTGATTGAAAATTTTTGGTGCATATTCATATTAAATCAACTTAAGGGCAACACCTAATTAAATGAGATAAGGTGAAAATTTGATCATCCTTCCTTATCCCACAAACAACCAACCAGCATCCTGCATTGACCTAAGTCTTTAATTTTAAAATCAATTAGACATTAGCCCGAGGAACTTGAGCTCAATAGGACAAAAAATCCTAAAAGTTGGATCGGATTAGGATTAATCAATTTAACTGGTGTCTAGAAAAGTGGTTCAGGGATGATTGGGCTCGAAGGAAGGTGGTTACTTAATTAGTTTCATTAGCTTACCTGACCAAGCACCATTGATGTCTAAGGCAAGCAATGAAGGGACCCCCACCGACCTTACACTTACCTAGTCAGTTGATTGGCTGATCCTACACTTGGAGGGCTTGATGGTGACCTTAGCAATTAGGATCTGCCTAGATCTAGAATAATTCTTAGTCAGGATTGATTGACCAACTTGATTGCTAACCAACATTAAATCTAATTAAAACTAATTCTTCTCTATCTTCTTAGCTCTATGACTCCTTAGGACCTCTTCTTTAGAACTCTTCTTTCTTTCTTTTTTTCTTCAAAAATAAAATGAAAATTAAATTAAATTAAACTAACTAAAAAAAATTATTATTAAAAATAATAATTAAATTAAATTAAATTAAATTAAAAATAATAATTAAATAAATAAAATAATAAAATAATTTAAAAATTAAAATAATTTAAAAATAATAAAATAATAAAATTAAAAAAATTAAAAAAATCTAAAAAAACTTTGAAGCATATATTAGGATTGCACCAGGACATACACGATAGGAAATTGGTTTACTTGATCTAGTTGAATCCAACCATAAAATTGAAAGGCTGAATCGTATTAAATTTAATAACCAAATGGCTAAAAATTTTAAAGAACTACCTAGGCAGATAAAGAAATACATTATTCCTTCCACCTATAACCCATCGACTTATATCCAATTATCTAAAATTTATGCTACCCACTATGAGATCAAGCCGACCATAATCCAGATGCTCCCATCTTTCTATGGAAGCACCAACGAAGATCCTTATAAGTATCTGGATGAGTTTTTAGAAATCTTCTGTACAGTGAGGATTCAAAATTTAACTAATGATGCCCTTGGACTAATCTTATTCTATTTTTCATTAAAAGGCAATGCCAAGTACTGGCTTGGCATAATAGGAAGATCAATTAAAACTTAGGCTGAATTGCAAAGTGAATTTCTTAAGAAATTTTATCCCATAGGCCGAACCAACATTATGAGGCGAGCTATCACTAAATTTGCTCAGCTTCTGGGAGAACAAATTCATAAATCATGGGAGAGACTTAAGAAACTTATTAGAAAATGCCCACACCATGATCTATCTAAGTGGCAAATAGTTTAAGCTTTCTATAAGGGTTTAGGAGACTAATATAGACAATTGGTAGATGCATCATGCAGAGATGCATTCATGAATAAGAGTGAGGATGAAGCCTATACTTTGTTCGAAATCTTGAGTGAAAACTTAATTAATCATGCTTCATTATCTTTCTACCAAATTTGGATAGGAATCCATGAATTTAAACATCTAGAATCTAGTCCTAAGGCTGATTCAAATTTGTTAAATAAAGTAGACCTTCTTGCTCACAAATTAGGTCAAGTCCTAACCCTAAGCCAACAATCTCCTGCACAATTTACATCATCTTCTAATTACCAGAAGATTTATTCAATCTATGCTAGCCCAACCTATCATGTGAGTGAATGTCCTATGGCTGCATAGTTTTCACTTTTTATTCAAGAACAAGTCCAAGCTGCTCAAGGTTACTCCAAATCGGTTAATGACCCATTTTTAAATTCATATAACTCTGGTTGGAGCAACCACCATAATTTTTCTTAGATACCTCAATAGACTCAGGCTCAGACCCAAATTGCATATGTCCAAAACTATCAATATAGGCTCCAATATCAAAATTATGCCTATAATAGTTATCAACCTAGTCAATCCACTCAGGCATTGCATTATAATCAGCCATCATACCTACCTCTTCAACAGATCAATCTGGCTGACGATAAATTTAACCAACTTCAATAATTAATTTTGACTCAACAACAATCTATCATCAGGTTAGAAGCTCAAATAGGATAATTAGCTGAGTCTAATATGAGGAGAAAACTAGGTCGATTGCTGAGCCAACAGATTCATATAAACAATCCATCCATTATGTACCAACCACCTAGATTCAGTTATCAATCTAATGTCCCACCTAAGAATCCTCAATTTGAGAGTGCTAAAATAATTTTTGAACTTAAAAGTTATAGGATTCTTATGGACCCATACCAAGATCAGATGA
Source organism: Cocos nucifera (assembly GCA_006176705.1). Lineage (NCBI taxonomy): Eukaryota > Viridiplantae > Streptophyta > Magnoliopsida > Arecales > Arecaceae > Cocos > Cocos nucifera. The sequence continues at coordinate 259,655 of QRFJ01001436.1, forward strand.
GAGAGGCTAGTACTAGTCAAGATAAAAATATTGAAGAAGATGTTAGTACTGAAGCTAACCACATAGAAGAACCTAAGCCCAGAACTAGTACTGATGCTCGTTCCAATTTAAATGAGAAAGACATAGGGAAGAAGAGAGCGGATGGTTTACCAAAGTCCTATAAACCAAAAGTCCTATTCCCTTCAATCTTAGAATACGGTTCTTCTTACAAAAATCGAGGCATGCAACGAAGAGCAAGATCATATTAATTTACCTCCATAATTAAAATCACCTATAGATACCCTTCTAGTATCCATTATATCAAATTTAACTCCTAACTCAAAAACTCTATTCATGAGTATTTTAGAAGAACAAATAGGAGAAATTCTTGAAAAATAAGGGACTAAGAATGGGATCACAAAATATGTTCCCAAATTTAATAATGAATATATCAATAAAGAGATAAAAAAACTATCTTCCTAAGATTGGCAATCCAAAATCATTGAAATTTGTTAATCCAATATTTGACATAGGATAATAGACTGCTTTGTGTCCAGCCGAAGATGGTAAACTTAGCGCTTGTTGGGAGGCAATCCAATATTTAGTTTTCTTTCATCTAATTTATTTATTTTAGTTTATTTTTTTTTTAGAACATGTTGAATAAGTTGGAGGGAGAGCCCAAATTTTTGAAGGCATGTACTAGACCAAAAATATACTAAATCAGGTGTATTCTTTCATGTTCTTTATTGCATCCTTTATTTTTTTTCTCCATTAAGGACAATGTCGATTAAGTTGGGGGGAGAATAATAAATTTTTTTAATTTTTTTAAGTTCTTAAAAAAATTAGTATTTAGTATTTAGACACCTAATTATGCTTAAGAATTGAATTGAACTAAGCATTTTTAAAAGAAAATTGATGCACAAATTAGAGAATTTATAAGATATTGAGGGACAAGTATTAAGAAAATCCAATGAAAAGTTAAGTCTAGAACATAAAAACTTTTTCCTTTGAGCATTTCTAATTTTTCTACTAGCATCAAAGAAAAGTATACTTTTTATGATCTTGTGTAGGATAACTATACATTTCTTCATATTTAAAAAAATTATTTTAATAAAATAATTTTTAAGTACTTCTCACTGAGTAATCGGGCATCTTTGCTTAAGCAAGCATTGAATTTTGCATCAAAAGGTGGGAAGGATGAAGAAGCTCGTTGTAAAGCTAATCTTAAGTCATTGTCTGTTTGATTCGAGCTAGTAAGCTCGATGGTTATTCTATACCTAATGCCCTAAAGTTAACTAGTTTGCGAGTCAGTGGCCTAAGACTCGTCATATGGATCAAATAGAAAGCTTAAGGGGTTAAGACACTCAATAGTGGTACAATGTTAAAATATATATATATTGATTTTTCATCAATTAACTGGGTCCCATTACCTAAGTAAGCAATGATATTCACATAAAAAAATGGGCAATATAAAAAAAATCAATAAATGAAGGGTGGAAGTAGCAATACACTTGTCCATATGAAAATTTAGATAAATCAAAAATAAAGGTAGGATAATTTAGAAAAAGTTCAAAAAAATTTGATGTTCCTTACTTAATTTTTTTATTAGTAAGTATTAATACCCTAATGATATGTCTCACTTATACTCTACTGAATATCAATGGCCATTTTGAAAATTGCTTAGGTAAAATTCAAAACTCTAAAGTTAAAAGGTATCTAAAACTAAATTCTTTCTTTACTCGAGGATGAGCAAAGCTTAAGTTGGAGAATATGATAAGTACCATAAATTCACCAATAAAAGTATTAATTTATCAATTAACTTATATTTATTTATAAGAATTAATGTTTAATTTATACATATTTTTAAAAAATTAATATTTTTATTAATTAAAAATAATTAAAAAAATAATAATAATAAAAATAATAAAATATTATTATCAATAAAAGAGCTTATTTTTTTATCATAATAAAATAAGTTTGAAGCAAATTAGAGCTAAAATGGACTAGATATGAATTTTTAAAGAAAAAAGAAAAATGGCTCAATCGGCTCCACAAGCCAAGCCACCAAGCTAAGCCAAGTCGTCAAAGCCGACTCAACCATGGAAGCCGATCAGCCAGTCCATGAACTAGGCATGGACCGTTAGCTCAGCACAAGAGAGCGAATAACATGTTGCCACATGGTGGACCTAGATCCTTAAGGATTTATAAAAAATCTATCACAACTCATGGGATATTTTCATCATTTCAAGTGGCAAAGACAAGCACTGATTCATTGTAGCATGCGGTGAAGCTGGTCTATGTAGTCCATTACTACAAAAATTATGCCATCTTACGATCCAGATTGATACCGATCTAGATCTAACGGCCAAGATTTTTTCCTACTTTGATTTGGTTTTCCTAGCTCTCCTTGATCGTGATTCGATGGTGGACAGCACTCCAGACAGCGATCCAATGGTCCAAAAAGCTTTCGACTTGATCGAGACACCTAGAACTCCAATCAATGGCCAAATTTCCTCTTAATTAACATGATCGAATGGCCAGAACTTAATCCAACCTGATCTGGGCTTATACACATCCGATTTTGGTATTTTTTGGACCGTTGGATTCCTATTGAATGGCCAAATTTCACCAGACTTTACTAGATTCATTCAGAAACTATTTTAACCCAAATTTTACTTAAATTCATTTATAAACATCGATCAAAACTCTTCTTAGTTCCATATTGCCTGCAACAAAAGCTCTCAGCCCTCCAACACCTATAAATAAGACCCTAGGCCTCCAAATCAATCTATCTTCGATTGAGGTGAAGCTTTGGTATAGGATAGAGCTAGGCTTTTGGTTAACAGCTACTTCAAGACAACTAGTGCTAAGAGAAACAGCTGGGCTTCTACACCATTTTTCTACTGATGCCGATCCAAGAATAGAGATCAACCCATTTTAATTTTTAATTTCTTTTTCTTTTCTTTTTAAATTTTATGTATTTAAATTTTAAAATTTTAATTAATATAAATTTTATTTTTATGTCTTTAATTTTAGCTTTTTATTTTTATTATAATTTAGTTTTTGTACTTTAATGATTGCTTTTTATTTTACTGCAAGTAGATGCTAAGATTTAACTAGTAGATCTTAGTACCAAGTTAATTATTCCATACTATTTAATTTTTTCTCTTTATTTATTTTTTGACTTCAAAAGTTTTTTTTTCTTTTCTCAAAATCAAAGATTTTTAAACTAAAACACTACCTTTCCTGTTGATTCTACCCGACTCACTACTTTCTATCTATTTTTAATTATTTTAAGAAGTTGGATTAAACTGATAAATTTGATATTTTAATGATGATATCGTGATCTATAAACTATACTTTTATAATTATATATGAATTATAAATTAACAAAAGTTATTTTGGCATTTTTCATCAAAAATTTTGTTATCTTCTAATGAACTCATGTGTTGTGATGAAGTCCTTATAACTATCTAAATTCGATAAAGAAGGATTTGTCATTTAGTCCTTAAATTATTCGCATCCAAATGATACGTTGTTACTGAGAATGACAACATTTATCGAGTATAGATTATTGTATGTCATATAGATTAGTTGTCCTCGCAACCAAGGACTGTTGAGACACTAGTATGGCATGCAAGTGAGATGTATGGGTACATCTACACTAAACGTGACCCACTTCGGAGCTTTTCTCCTATCAAGATTAGCTCCAATGGAATATGGGTATAAGTATTTCTCCGATCTGAGATCACCACGGTGACTTTCAAACAATTCACTATGCTTTGGTGTCGGACTATCTAAATTTCTAATTCAGTGATGGAACATTTCTGGGCACAGTCAAGTACTTAAGGAGTCGGTGCGTGTGTCAAGATGGGATTGACCATTCCTAAATTCAAGAGTTGTGTTAAATGGTGTTTCAATTTAGCAAAGTCTTGGTCAAGATAGTCCTTGTGAAGGGTCATAGGACTAATTTCTTTGAGACATGATTTGGATGTATCTTCTAGGGTTAATAGTGAAATTCTAAAGTCATCCTATGCACAAAGATCATAGGGATGAATTATACGGTAACCATATTCGCGTAGGTTCTAAATGTTGCGATTGCTACTATTCGATCTATCCAAACATTGGGTACCATTACTAGATGATCACATTAATTAGTACAGAAAGTGGTTTCTGTGGTACCGACTTAGGTTCGAACCTGCGAAGTCACACACACTAGAAGTTCTTACCTGATCTGATGGCTGTTAAAGAGTCCCATCGAGCTAGGACTCTATGGTCAAGAGTCCCACTGGACTAGGACTAATAAGTGGTAAAAATATACTAATAAAAGTATTAAATTATAAAATAAATTAATCTATTTTATTAGAAATTGATACTTTATTAATTTTATGCAGGAAAGAAGACCACCAATATGAAAATCTCATTTTTTTGGTTTAGATGAAAAAAATTTCAGGTAAAACGGACTTCAAACGAGCCCAAAATTGAATTTTAAAAAAGAAAAAAAAAAATCGATGCAACGCTGACGTCAGGATGACGTCAGCATTTTTCGCGGCGCACGGTGGACCATCTGAAGGGTAATTTGGGAATTTCATAGCTTAAAGCGCGCGCTGATTGGCTGAAGAATGCGGCGGTCCATGCAACACCTGGCTCGCGCACGGTCCACAGAGGGCAATTTGGGAATTCTGGCTAATCCAACGGGCGGTTTTCACTGAAGCTTGATCGAACGGACGAGAAGAAGGCCCTGATGGACGGCATCCGCAGCTCCCGATCGAGATCCAATGGCCGAGATTCATCCGAACATAAAACTAAAGGTCTGAAGGCTTATTTCAATGCGATCGGGCGGTCCAGATTTGATCCAACGGTCGATCCAATGGCTGAGATTAAATCTGACTTGATCTTGGTTATTTTAAGGGGTTTTTGAGTGGTTTTTGTACTGTTTGATCACCATCCAATGGTCAGAATTACCTAGATCTTAATTTGAGTTGTTTTGGGAGTCTTAAACCTAGTTTTTGATGGAATTTGAGGGGAAATCAAATTCTTTATCTATAAAACCTATGGTTGTCGTACAAAAAAAGAGAGAGTGAAAAAAAAGAGAGAGACAAAGAGAGAGACAAAGAGAGAGACGGGGAGAAAGAGAGAGAGAAAGAGAGAGGAGAGAGATAAAAAAAGTGATTTGTGAGAAAATCAAAAGGGTTTTTTTTTTCAACGATCAAGACATCAAGGAGCCTCTTCTTCTTCGCCAAGTTCTCCACATCAAGAGCAGCAGACAATCAATTTCAGCAATCAAACAGTCTAATTTCTCCATGCTTTTTATTTTATTTGCTGTTTTTGAATTTGTTATTATGAACTAAATTTTATTTTACTAAGGCTAAGGTGTAGCCACTCTTTTGATGCAATATTCAGTATAACTTATTTTTAAATTTTATTCATGAGGAGTATATAAATCTGATCTTAATGCTTTTAGATTACTGGCCATCTTCTAATTGATCTGATGAACATAGATGTTACGGACCAAGTACATCTATGTTAATGCTTCTTGATTATATACCTTGTATTATGAATCAAATTAGAATTCATATGCATGCGGGAATTTTAGTGCGCTTTGGACGCAGCGTATTTTAATTAGAGGGTTTCACAAAATCTAATGCATTAATATTTATTTAAATTACACCTGGACCAAAGGAGTAATTAATAAATATTAATAGTTTTGCTATGCCTGGATCAAAGGGTAGTGAATAAATTAGGAGACTCCACCGTCACATGAAATAAAATTAATCTAAAAATCTGAATATTGTATTGACTGAGTTGGTGAACCGATTGCCTTAGTAATCCATTGCTCTTGAATTTAAAATCCTAATAATTTACACTCTCTCTATTTAATTAAAAACTTTTAATTATTTTTTTTTTTTTTTTAATTTCTTATTCTCATAAATCGATCTTCTAAATAAAGCATAGGAAAGAGCTTTTCAGTACTTATTTTCCAATCCTCTAGGGACGATACTCTACTCATTCACTTTATTACTTGATCGACTGGTGCACTTGCCATAGCTATAAATTAGCACGCATCAAGTTTTTGGCGTCGTTGCCGGGGATTGTGTCTAAAACAATATTAAAATTTTGATCCTAGCTTTACTTTAGAAATTTATTTTTAATTTTTATTATTAAAAAAAAAAAATTAGTGCATGACACGTACTGGACATAGTAACTTACTACCTCTAGATCCAAGAAATTGAAAGAACTATTAGAAGACTACAACAAGAGAGAAACATGGCAGCTGAAGATCCTGACGACATCAATCTAGGAGTGGATATGGCGACTGAAGGACAGCATGAAGCTATTCGATCAGTACATCATCCATTAAATGATTACATCACACCATCTGTAGCCGATGTAGCTTCGAGCATCAGGAGACCGCCTGTACGAGCAAACAACTTTGAAATAAAATCGACGATGATCCAGATGATTCAATCAACTGTCCAATTCAGTGGACACATGCATGATGATCCGAATGCCCATATTTCTAATTTTTTTGAACTTTGCGATACTTTTAAAATTAATGGGGTGTCGGATGATGCTATTAGATTAAGGTTATTTCCTTTCTCTTTACGGGATAAAGCTAAAAATTGGCTTCATTCTCTTCCTACAGGTTCTATCACAACTTGGGATGTCCTAGCCCAAAAATTCTTAGCCAAGTACTTTCCACCTTCTAAGACTGCTAAGATGCGCAACGATATCACTTCTTTTATGCAGATGGACATGGAGACACTATATGAGGCTTGGGAGCATTTCAAGGAACTGCTGAGGAGATGTCCACATCATCAACTATCCGTATGGCTTCAGGTACAAACTTTCTATAATGGTTTATCTCCTACTAATCGATCTATGATTGATGCAGCAGCAGGAGGAACCATTAATCGAAAAATGGAGGAAGAAGCCTTCGATCTGATCGATGAGATGGCATCAAATAGCTATCAATGGCAGATAGAGCGCATGATGCCAAAAAGACTAGCAGCTGTGCAGGGAGTAGATTGCGTGCCAACTTTACTAGCTGAAATTGCAGCCCTTAGAGCCGAAGTCAACAACTTAAAGGGAACAGCTATGCATGTTCAGAGCATTACTTGTGATCTGTGTGGAGGAGGACATGATACGAACAATTGCCAGACAGGTAATCCTTTTGCTAAAACAACTGATACAGCTAATTATATTGATAATTTTTTTAGGCCGCAACAAAACAATCCCTACTCCAACACATACAATCAAGGGTGGAGGCAGCACCCAAATTTCTCATGGAGCAATCAAAATGCAGCACAACAGCCACCCCCGGGATTCCAAGTACCTGAAAAGAAGTCCAACATAGAAGAGCTGATGGTCAAATTTATGCAAAACCAAGAAGCAACTATAAAAAATTTGGAAGCCAAACTTAGGCAAGACCAAACAGCAGCAATTCGAAACTTGGAGATGCAAATAGGTCAAATGGCTAAGATAATCTCCGAGAGACCTCAAGGATCCTTGCCAAGCAATACGGAGACAAATCCAAGGGAGCAAGTCAATGCTATCACCCTAAGAAGTGGTACAAAGCTGGAGGAGCTACATCAGAAGAAAGAGACTGAAGAGCCAACTACAAATAAGGAACCATCAACTCAAATTCGTCAGTCACCAAAACAACCAGCAGATGGATGGTCTCCAGGTATACGATTTGCTGATCCAAATGTGAAGCCCTACGTGCCGCCACTACCATTCCCAGAGAGACAAATACAGCATCCAGATAAGAAATTTTCTAACTTTTTCAAAATTTTAAAGAATTTACATATTAATATTCCTTTTGTAGATGCTATTACTCAAATGCCCAGGTATGCCAAGTTTCTCAAAGAAATCTTAACAAATAAGAAAAAGCTGAAGGAGCATGAGAGAATAAATTTGAATGAAGAATGCTCAGCAATACTTCAAAATAAATTACCACAGAAGCTAAAAGACCCAGGGAGTTTTACTATCCCCTGCATTATTGGTGATTGTAGTTTTGATAAAGTTTTATGTGATTTAGGAGCAAGCATTAATCTCATGCCTTTTTCTATTTTCAGGAAAGCTGGGTCTAGGAGAACCAAAGCCTACCACTATTACTCTTCAATTAGCCGACAGATCCATTAAATATCCAAGAGGTATAGTGGAGGATGTCTTGGTAAAGATAAACAAGTTTATTTTCCCTGTTGATTTTATTATTCTTGATATGGAAGAAGATTATGATGTACCCCTTATTTTAGGGAGACCCTTTTTAGCTACTAGAGGAGCTTTAATAGATGTTCAACAAAGAAAATTAATTCTTAGAGTCCAAGACGAACAAGTTACTTTTAATGTTTTTAAAGATACTAAACATCCTGATGATAATCAAACTTATTTTTTAATTGACATTATTGACAATCCATTATATGAGAATTCTATAGAAAATAGGTTTGAGACTACAAAAGCAAGCAATGTCAAATTGAAAGAGGATTCGATCAAACATGAAAGTATTCCAATTGAAGTGGCACCGGATTGATCCACTTTAGAACTCAAAGAAAGTCAAGCTGAAGACTATAAATCAGAACTACTAGATAGGTTATTTCTTTTCTTTTTAGTTTTGATCATTTTTTTTTCTTTTATTTTTCTAGTAATTTGTTGTTGCTCTTTTACTGCTCTGGTGTGTATTTTCAATTTTGCAGAAAAATCAATGAGAACTCAAGCAAAATTTCAAAGCTCCAAAGAACCAGATTGAACCAAATCAGGTGTATTCTTTCCTATCCTTTATTACATCCTTTATTTTTCTTTCTCCTTTAAGACAATGTAGAACAATATATTATAAAAAAAAAAAAAATCATGTGTCAAGAAGAAAATCTTGAGCAAGATAAACTGGATAAGTGATAAAAGATAGAATTATTTGCTAATGAATGTAATGAGTTAAAGAAGTAGATTAGTTGGTCAACTTTTAGCAGCCTACTTAGGTCATTAAAAGATTATTAGCACTTTTTATTGCACATGCACACTAACAAGGCAAAGTAGGTATTGATTATAAGGTCAACTGAGGATTTAATTATCACTAAAAATTGGTAATTAATATACATTCTAATCAAAGAAACTTGAATTTAAGGAAAGAGCTACCTGCCTATAAATAAAGTGCAAAAGACAGAGTATATGTGGATTGCCCAAAGCCTAGTAACTGGATCTCTGCACCTAGGTCAAGTGTGGAAAATTCACGTAAAATGGTGAAGGAAAGGCCAGGATGCTCAGCACAGTAAAAAAAAAAAAAAAAAAAGAAAAAAAAAGGGGCAGTGTGAAAGCTACCTTAATTCATGAGTATAAAATTGAGAATGTATAGAAAATTGACCAAAATAGGTGATAAGAGAGGATACTTTTGTTCTTTTAATTTAATACTGAAATGCTAAAGTTAGTCATCATGAACACAAGTGCTATAGATCTTTGATGTACTCTAAGAAAGTTTTTAATTGTATTGACTGAAAAATTTGCTTCTGAAGCTCAATGCTTAGTTAGCAGTATTTTCTAAACTTTTTGACCTTTAATCCTAGATTTTATCTCTGTGATGGATAATCTTATTAAAATATGGTATTAAATAAAACATTGCTAAGGGACTAGCAATGACTAAGTTGGGGGTGTGATAAGTGGTAAAAATATACTAATAAAAGTATTAAATTATAAAATAAATTAATCTATTTTATTAGAAATTGATACTTTTATTAATCTTATGCAGGAAAGAAGGCCACCAATGTGAAGATCTCATTTTTCTGGTTCAGATGAAAAAAATTTCAGGCAAAACGGACTTCAAACGAGCCCAGAATTGAATTTCAAAAAAAAAAAAAAAAAATGATGCAACGCTGACGTCAGGATGACGTCAGCATTTTTCGCGGCGCATGGTGGACCATCTGAAGGGTAATTTGGGAATTTCATAGATTAAAGCGTGCGCTGATTGGCTGAAGAATGCGGCGGTCCATGCAACACCTGGCTCGCGCACGGTCCACGGAGGGCAATTTGGGAATTTTGGCTGATCCAACGGGCGGTTTTCACTGAAGCTTGATCGGACGGACGAGAAGAAGGTGCTGATGGACGGCATCCACAGCTTCCGATCGAGATCCAACGGTCGAGATTCATCTGGACATAAAACTAAAGGTCTGAAGGCTTATTTCAACGCGATCGGGCGATCCAGATTCGATCCAACGGTCGATCCAATGGTCGATCCAATGGCTGAGATTAAATCCGACTTGATTTGGGTTATTTTAAGGGATTTTTGAGTGGTTTTTGTACCGTTTGATCACCATCCAACGGTCAGAATTACCCAGATCTTAATTTGAGTTGTTTTGGGAGTCTTAAACCTAGTTTTTGATGGAATTTGAGGGGAAATCAAATTCTTTATCTATAAAACCTATGGTTGTCGTACAAAAAAAAAGAGAAAAAAAAAAAGAGGGAAAAAGAGAGAGACAAAGAGAGAGATGGGGAGAAAGAGAGGGAGAAAGAGAGAGGAGAGAGATAAAAAAAGTGATTTGTGAGAAAATCAAAAGGATTTTTGATTTTTCTTCAACGATCAAGACATCAAGGAGCCTCTTCTTCTTCGCCAAGTTCTCCACATCAAGAGCAGCAGACAATCAATTTCAGCAATCAAACAGTCTAATTTCTCCATGCTTTTTATTTTATTTGCTGTTTTTGAATTTGTTATTATGAACTAAATTTTATTTTACTAAGGCTAAGGTGTAGCCACTCTTTTGATGCAATATTCAGTATGACTTATTTTTAAATTTTATTCATGAGGAGTATATAAATCTGATCTTAATGCTTTTAGATTACTGGCCATCTTCTAATTGATCTGATGAACATAGATGTTATGGACCAAGTACATCTATGTTAATGCTTCTTGATTATATACCTTGTATTATGAATCAAATTAGAATTCATATGCATGCGGGAATTTTAGTGTGCTTTGGACGCAGCGTATTTTAATTAGAGGGTTTCACAAAACCTAATGCATTAATATTTATTTAAATTACACCTGGACCAAAGGGTAATTAATAAATATTAATAGTTTTGCTATGCCTGGACCAAAGGGTAGTGAATAAATTAGGAGACTCCACCATCACATGAAATAAAATTAATCTAAAAATCTGAATATTGTATTGACTGAGTTGGTGAACCGATTGCCTTAGTAATCCATTGCTCTTGAATTTAAAACCCTAATAATTTACACTCTCTCTATTTAATTAAAAACTTTTAATTGTTTTTTATTTTTTTTTAATTTCTTATTCTCATAAATCGATCTTCTAAGTAAAGTATAGGAAAGAGCTTTTCAGTATTTGTTTTCCAATCCTCTAGGGATGATACTCTACTCATTCACTTTATTACTTGATCGACTGGTGCACTTGCTATAGCTATAAATTAGCACGCATCAAGGACTCTTCGTCCAAGAGTCCTATTGGGCTAGGACTAGGACTCTGAGTCCTATCTCCTAAAACTCTATAGTTGAGAGTCTAGACTCTGTGATCACAAGTTTCACTCATTTTGAGCACCACGGTCAAGAGTCCCACTGGTTTGGGACTCTTCGATCAGGGTTTCATTTTGATGGGACTCTATTGTCTGGATATCCATTGAATTTAGACTCTAATTTTTTCTGGATATCCATTGAATTTAGACTCTAATTTTTTGAGAGATTTTATTATTGATTTGATTATCAATTAACTCAATTTAATTGAGTAATTATTTTTAGTTCAAGTCCAATTGAATTGGGTTTAGTTAGGTTTGACCCGATTAGGTCATGAGTTGACCTAATTATTGAGGAGTTCTGAATCCTGATTTGATCAGAGGTTGGGCTTGATCAATTCTTGATTTTATTGGAATCCAATTAAGCCTAATTAAGCCTAAATATATTGAATTTAATTTTGTCTAATTGGACCTAATCAATTTTGATTGGGTTGGTTCGGTTGGTTGAAGTTTAGAATTCAAAGACTAGTTTGACTAGTCTTCCCATGCGCCACATTTAACCCCATGCCCCATTTAAATTCTCTCATATCTTTTTTCTCACACACATAAGAGGTTTTGAATGGTCTTTCTACATCCTCAAGGGATAAGTTATGGTTAGTTGCCATCCAAATTCAAAAAGAGTTTGAGTTTAGATTAGCAACAACCATATCTTATCCATACGCCACCTAAACTTTTGTGCACCTATTATCTCTATGTGAAAAGGGTTTCTCATGGACTTTTCTTTGCTGAAGAGTGGGTGTACAACTCCTTCACACGTCCCAAATAAGTTTCAATTGATTTGGATGAAGTTTGAATTAAAACAAATTTTGAATTCAAACTAGCGTTCAAACTAGTTTTTGGTTCCCCACATGCATAGAAGTTGTTCTTTGTGAAACTATTAAAGGGGGAGGTTTTTAGGATGTGTGCCAACACCTATTCTGAAGAGAGAACTTCTGTTAGATTCATTTGGTGCATGGGAAGAGACTTCAATCATCTCCGAGAGAGAGAAAACCAAAGGAGAAGGGGCGCAAGGTTTTTAGGGTGAGTGCAGTCTTAGGTATTCGACCTTGATTTTGGGAAGCCATTGCATAAGCTACGAGTGTCCAAAGCCCACGAAACTTCAGAGAGAATCTCCTCTTCCTCTCTACTATATCTACCAGCAATCAAGAGGGTCCGTGAAGCCCGTAGATGAATATCGATGTCATTCGATCAAAATAGCCCTTAAAAGACTCTGGTGTTGAGCTAGCACTCGCCAGGAGCCGATCAAGACCAGGAGCCTTGTGTGGATGATCCATGGAGGCCAGACATCTGTATGGCTACATCATGACCAGTGGACCTCCTCGATAATGATCAGATCATGGTGATCGACTACCTGCGAAAAAGGTATTGTGTTCTGAACACATTAGTGCAGTAAATAGTTTGCTGTATAGTTTTATTTTTCAGATCTATATGAATACATGCATATTATGTTTAGATCCTTAGTATAGAGTTTAATATTTTTGATATGATTAGTAGATAATTAATTAGATTAATTATTTTTTCTGCTACATCTTTGCTATTTTTGGAAAATTTTTTGATAGTAGCACTGCAAACTCTTCACTGCATTCTACAAATAGTATCAGAGCAAGGTTTCGCTACACATGATATGTTTGCATGTTTAGATTGATAATTTAGATTTGATCTAAATATTAATCTAATAATCTAATTAATTTGGTCCAAAAATTAAAACTATGATCTCTTGGATCGTAGGTTGCCTGCTATAGGGTTTACCCCCTATAGTGTAGGTTGTCCTGGTACGTGCTACTCTGGATCATTAAATTATAAATTTTAGATTTGATCTAATAATTTTATGATTTGATTATATGGTTTTAATTTGATTTCAATCATGAATAAGAGTTTAGATTAGATCTAATTTGATTCAAGATTTTTATGTATTATACATAGTTTCAAATTAAACCCTACAACTAGTGTTGTTTGTGAATTGAGCCGATTCAATTTTGAAGTGAGTCGAGTCAATTGGTGAACAATGCCAAGTTGTAAAGAATCTTTCAAAATTTAAAAAATATTTTCAAAATGCTAAACCCTAATCCGCAACCTATAAACTTAATTAAAATTAAGTGAAATGATTTAGTATCTAGAATTGTGAATTAACACCCTAAGTCATTAATCATAAACTTGTGTGTTATTGGGTTAGATGAATTAGGTCCATAAATTGGGCTAGACCTAAGGTTAGTTAAAGAATGGGCTAATTTAGAGTAGTTGATCAAATCTAATTAAATGTTAACTTAGATTAGGTCAAGGACTCTATAGGCTCAATTACAATAGTTGTAGTTGGTCAAGTCTATGCCTTTAATGAGGACCAAATGGACTGATTCATGGCTATGCTATCGAACTCGAGATTACTAGGTTAGTCAAATTAAAACTAATAAATTGAATGGTGTCTAAGGTAAGTTTGGCATTTTGACCAGTGGTTTTTAATTGAGAGCTACTTGCATTGATTCGATCTTTGATGAGTTAATGGCATATTTTTTTCACTGATCTCACTTACCTGGCCATCCTGGTGAATTAGATTTTGATTAGATCACTTGGTGATTTGGGCTCACCCATGTCAATTAGGTAAATCAGTCTCACTAATTTAGGTGCTCCAAATGTCAGTCGAGATTAGACCCTTTTTTATCTGACTTTGTAAAGTCAGTGGGAAGATCAAAATTGGCTCACTGAATTTCTTTCTTTTTCTTAAATATGTTAACTAAATTTTCTAAAATTATTAGGTCCTTAAAAAAAATAGTTATATAGACAACTAAATCATAGCCTCCCATTAAGTTGAGTGATAATGGGTTCATTAGTATAATGATCATTGGAGGCCCAAAAGCCTAGAGATTATTGACTAATGAAATTATCATTCATAAAATGATAATTTGGTTAAGTCTTTTCGATGGTGGTTAGGTTGGCTGATCAAAGTCAGGCACGATCATTTATTAGATAGATAAGACCAAATGTGGTTATATTAATGGTTAGACCTAACTAAATCTTTTCAATGGAGACCAAAACCTACTGATTAGGTCTCCGAGGCAAAATTAATATTATTAGAAGTTGTTTAAAAAAATAAATGATTTTGAATCTACCCATAGATGCACATGGGTTGAGCAACCAAAGTTGGGCTCATGTGTAGTCTATGTGAATTCTAGTACCCATTAAGAAATTAAAGTAATTCCTCGAATTGGAGGTAGAGGCTATCAATTCATATAAAATAGTGGAAGAATCTTTAGACTAAAGTTTAAATTTTTAAGATAATTGATTCATATACTAATTAGATTTGGTTTTCCTTTTTATGTAGAATTGGCCACTAACCTGTCATTTCAATCATTATTAGATAATGATATATTAATGAGACCCAACTTCGATAGTTGGTATCGTAAGTTGAAAATCATCCTAGAGCATGAGTGGATTCTTTATATAGTAATTGATCTAGCACTTGAGGAGCCAGCTTCGAATGCTAGAGGAGCGGTACGAGATACTTACCAGAAGTAGCTCAATAATAGCACCACCGTTCGGTGCATAATGCTGTGGCAATGAACAATGAGTTCAGCTATAGGTTCAAAAATGCCCAGCCACAGTAGATGCTTCAAATGTTGAATGACTCCTTTGGCATGCCTGATGATGTTGAAAGGCACAAAACAAGTTGTGCCATTTTCAACACTTGGATGAGAGAAGGGGGCCTCAGTCACTGATCATATATTGCACATGATCGAGATGATTGAGTGCCTTAGTAAGCTGTGCTTTTCCCAGCATAAGCAGCTTGGTAAGAATGCGATCCTTAATTTTTTGTCCAAGTCCTTATTTTCTTTCCTGACTTATTTTAGAATGATAAAGCCTACAGTCAACTACCATAGCTTGTTGGGGTTATTGCAGAATTTTGAGAAGGATCACCAACTCCATAAGAAGTTGGTGAATGTAGTGGGAGGGTCTTCTTCTGGTCATCGACCCTTTAAGAAAGGGAAGAAGAACAACAAGAAGAAGAATAAGAAGATGCAGCCTAATGCCGGGACGATTGCATAGGGTCAGACCAAGAAGAGCAAGCCCGATCAGAGCCAGTTGAGTGCTTCTTCTACAAGAAGCAGGAGCACTAGAAGAGGAACTATCCTCTGTATATTGCCTCCCTGGATCCGAATAGGTCAAGAATAAAGTAAGTGGTCGCTGGGCAGCGTAATTATATAATAACACCTTGCAATTTTTTCTTATTTGATTCTACTACCTGGGTATTAGATACTGGAAGCCCTTATCATATTTGTAATTCTATGTAGGGCTTGCAGGTCAGTAGGAGATTTGATCAAGGCCAGAGGTTCTTGAACGTTAGAGATGGAAGATAAGTTTCAATTCTAGCTTTAGAAATCATGAATCTTGTAATTAATTCAAATAAAGTTATTCTTAATGAATGTCATTTATGTCCAACTTTCTTATTGAATGTCATTTCTGTAGGCCTTTTGACCATGAATGGTTATGAAATATCAATAAAAAAATTTTTATAATATCATTTTGAATGGTGTTACAATCTTTATTGGACGATTGAATAATGATATTTATTTATTAAATATGCCTGTTAACATGTTCAATCCTTCGATAAATATCCTAGAATTAGTGATGTATTTGAAGTCTACCTTTGGCACTATAGGTTGGGTCATATTAACAAGAATAGAATAAATAAGTTAGCTCAAGAAGAAATTCTTGAGGTTAGAAGAAATTCTTGAGGTTAGTGATTGTGAATCACTTCCAACCTATGAGTCCTGTCTTCTTGATAAGATGACCAAGTCATCTTTTACTGAAAAAGATGAATGAGCCACTGAACTCCTAAGTCTAGTACATTCAGATGTATGTGGACCCATGAGCTCAAGTGCCAGAGATGGATACTTCTACTTCATAACCTTCACAGATGACCTATCGAGGTATGGGTACGTCTATTTAATGAAGCATAAGTTGGAGTCATTTGAAACATTCAAACTATTTCAAAATGAGGTAGAGAAGTAAATTAAAAAGAGTATTAAAACTCTTCGATCTGATCGAGGAGGTGAGTACTTTTTCAATGAGTTTCTGACATATCTAGAGGAAAATGAGATTCTCTCCTATTGGACTCCTCCTAGAATACCATAACATAATGGCGTGTCTGAAAGGAGGAATCGGACCCTATTGGAGATGGTTCGATCCATGATGGAGTTTGCTGGTTTACCAATCTCCTTATAGGGATATGCACTCGAGTCAGCTTGTTATGTTCTAAATAGAATTCTAAGTAAATCTGTTAATAAAATATCATATGAGATATAGACAGGGTGTAAGCCAGTACTCTCACACCTTAGGGTTTGGGGGTGTCCGACTTATGTCAAATGTTTGATGACAGACAAGCTTGAACCTAGGTCTGATAAGTATAGTTTTATAGGTTAGCTAAAAGAAACCAAAGGATATTACTTCTACCTTGCTGATAAGGAAAAAGTATTTGTCAGCCTTAAGGCAGACTTTTTAGAAAAGAAGTTCCTTGGTGAAGGAACTAATGCTTTTAAGATCGAACTTTATAAAGTTCGGCAGGTGAAAAAGTAGACATAAGTTGTTGAACTTGAGCTGGATCTGATTAGATCAGAACCAAAATCCATTGTTGATGCATGCTTAAGGTGATCTGGTAGAGTACCACATCAATTGAATAGATACTATGGTTTCTTGGTCTGGGATAGGGATCCTATCGAACTCGATGAGAATGATGAGGATCCAATCACCTACATGGATGCAACGTAGAGATATGACTCTGAGAAATGGCTTGAGGCCATGAAATCCAAAATGGAGTCCATGAATGTCAATGATGTATGGACATTGGTTGACCCACCTGAAGGGATAAAACCTATAGGGTGTAAGTGGATCTTTAAAAGAAAAAGGAGCGCAGATGGAAAAGTGGAGACCTATAAAGTCCATCTAATTTGCTAAGGGATATCGTCAATGTTATGGTATTGACTATGATGAGATATTTTCTCCTATGGCAATGCTCAAATTCATTCAGATTATGCTTGCCATTGCTGCCCATCTAGACTATGAAATTTGGTAGATGGATGTGAAAACAACTTTCCTAAATGGATAGTTGGATGAAGAGGTATATATTATACAGCCTGAAGGATTCACGTTCGTAGATGAGTCTAAGGTATGTAGGCTTCAAAGGTCCATTTATGGATTGAAGCAGGCATCTCGAAGCTGAAACATACGAATTGATAGAATAATTAAAATGTATGGCTTCATTAAGAACAAAAAGGAACCCTACATATACAAGTAGACTAATGGACCAGTAATAGTATTCCTAGTATTGTATGTGGATGATATTCTCTTAATCGAGAATGATGTACCTGCATTACAAGGAATAAAGATCTGACTGTCATCATAATTCTCCATGAAAGATCTGGGAGAAACTTTCTACATCCTAAAGATGAAGATCTATAGAGATAGATCTAAAAGGTTGCTTGGATTATCCTAATCTACATACATCGATACTATGCTCAAATGGTTCAGCATGGAGAATTTTAAGAAAGATTATCTACCGATAGGCCATGAAATTTTTCTTTTAAAGAGGGATTGTCCGACAACACCTTTAGATAGAGAGCATATGAGTTGAATACCACATGCTTCGATAGTGGGTTCTATAATGTACATCATGACATGTATGCGACTAGATGTGGCATGCTCACAAGGGATAGTGAGTAGATACCAATCTGATCCAGGAGAGAACCATTGGAAGGTTGTTAAATCATCCTGAAGTATTTAAGAAATACTAAAGTCTAGTGGCTTGTATATGATGAATCGAACTTAAAACTTATGGGGTTCATAGACCCCAGTTCTAGTCTGACCATGATGATAGCAAAAGTATGTTGGGATATATATTCACACTTAATGGTGGGACCGTCTGTTGGAAGAGTTCCAAGCAGCACACTATAGCCGATTCAGTTTGTGAGGTAGAGTATATCGCTGCATTAGATGGTGCCAAAGAAGCGGTGTGCCTGAGAAAATTCATTACCAAGCTGGGAGTAGCACCCTCCCTTGATGGTCCAGTTCTACTCTATTGTGACAACTCTGGAGCCATTGCTCAGATGAAGAAATTGAAGGCACACCAGCATACGAAGCATATTCTGTACCGCTACCATCTTGTCTGAGAGATCGTGGATCAAGGTGATGCCGACCTTCAGAAGATCGATAGAAAGGAAAACATGGCCGACCCATTCACTAAAGCTATTACGGTGAAGGAGTTTAATGACTTCAAGTCGAAGATAGGTATTAGATACTGCATCGATTGGCTTTAGTCCAAGTGAAAGATTGTTGGAAATGTGTTCCAAAGTCAATCATCAACTTATTGACAGTTGGACTATACTTTTATAATTGTATATGAATTATAAATTAATAAGAGTTATTTTGGTATTTTTTATCATAAATTCTATCATCTTCTAATGAACTCATGTGTTATGATGAAGTCCTTAGGACTATCTAAATTTGATAAAGAAAGATTTATCATTTAATCCTTAAATTGTTTATGACTAAATGACACGTTGTTACTGAGGACGATAATATTTATCAAGTATAGATCATTGTATGCCATATAGGTTGGTTGTCCTCGCAACCAAGGAGTGTTAAGACACTGATATGGCATGCAAGTTAGATGTATGGGCACATCTGCACTAAACATGACCCTCTCTAGAGCTTTTCTCTTGTCAAGATTAGCTTCAATGGAATATGGGTATAAGTGGCCCTCTGACCTGAGATCACCATGGTGACTTCCAAGCAACTCACTATGCTTTGGTGCCGAACTATCTAAATTTTTAATTCAGTAACAAAAGATTTCTGAGCACAGTCAAGTACTTAAGAAGTCGGTGCATGTATCAAGATGGGATTGATCACTCCTAGATTTAGGAGTTGTGTTAAATGGTGTTTCAATTTAGAAAAGCCTTGGCCAGAGTAGTCCTTGTAAAGGATCACAGGACTAATTGCTTTGAGACACGATTTAGATGTATCTTATAGGGTTGATAGTCAAATCCTAAAGTCACCCCATGCATAGAGGTCATAGGGATGAATTATATGGTAACCATATTCATGTAGGTTCTGAATATTACGATTGTGACTATTCGATCTATCCGAATATCGGATACCATTGCTAGATGATCACATCGATTAGTAAAGAAAGTGGTTCCTGTGCTACCAGCTTAGGTTCAACCCTACGAAGTCACACATACTAGAGGTTCCTACCAGATCTGATGGCTATTGAAGAGTCCCATTGAGCTAGGACTCTATGGTCAAGAGTCCCACTAGACTGTGACTCTTCGGCCAAGAGTCCTACTAGACTGAAACTCTGAGTCCTATCTATTTGAGACTCTATAATTGAGAGTCTGAACTCTATGATTACAAGTTTCACTCATTTCAAACATCGGGGTCCAGAGTCCTACTGGTTTGGGACTCTTCAATCAGGGTTTTATTTTGATGGAACTCTATTGTCCGGATACCCACTGGATTTGAACTTTAATTTTTTAAAAGATTTTATTAGTGATTTAATCACTCATTAACTCAATTTGATTAAGTAATTATTTTTGGTTCAAGTTCAATTGAATTGAGTTCAGTTAGGTTTGACCCGATTAAGTCACGAGTTGACCTAATTGCCGAGGAGTTCTGAATCTTGATTTGATCAGAGGTTGGGCTTGATCAATTTCTAATTTTATTAAGATCTAATTAAGCCTAACTAAGCCTAAATGTATTGGGTTTAATTTAGTCTAATTGAATCTAACCAATTTTGATTGGGTTGGTTTAGTTGGTTGAAGTTTAGAATTCAAAGACTAGTTTGACTAGTCTTCCCATGCACCACATTTAATCCCATGCCCCATTTAAATTCTCTCATACCTTTTTTCCCATGGACATAAGAGGTTTTGACTGGTCTTTCTATTGAAAAATATATTTCAAAGCCAATCATCAGTCTGTGGATGGTTGAGCTATATTGTATCCATAATTGATTCATTAATAAAATATTTTTTTGGCATTTTTTCATCACAAAGAATTCATCTTCTAACGAACTTCATTATTGTGATGAAGTTCTTAGGACTATTTAACTTCAATAAAAAAGAAATTTATCGATTAGTCCTTAAATCTGTTCATGATCAAATGATAGGCTGTTAATTAGAACGACAGCATCTATCGAGCATAGATCGCAGTATGCTATATGGGTTGGTTGTCCTCTTAATTAAGAAGTATGAAGATACTGATATAGTATACAGATGAGATGTATGGATACATCATCATTGAACATGATCATCTCCAGAGCATTCTGCTATCGAGAATGTCTCTGATGGGATAGAGGTATAAGTGTCCCTTAGACCTAAGATCGCCTTAGTGACTTGCAAACAACTCACTGTGCTTTGGTACCGGACTAACTAAATTTCTAATTCAATAATGGAAGGCTTCTAGGCATAGTCAAGTACTTACAAAGTCAGAGTGTGATCAAGATGGAATTGACTACTCTAAGAGTTGGAGAAGAATGTATCACTATATTTTAATATAGCAAAATCTTGGCCAAAATAATCCATCAGATGGTTTTGATATTTTGAAATACAATGTGGACAATCTGATCAGAGTTGATAGTTGACCTTTGAGGTGTCCTATGAGCATTTTGGTTAAAGGGATGAATTATATGCAAATTATATCCACATGGGTTCTAAGGATGTTGTTTTACACTTTCGACCTATCCGACCATCGGGTACCATTGCTAGATGGTTACTTTGATTGGTACAAAAATTTATTTATATGCTACCAGTTTAGGTTTAGATCTATGAGGTCACATACATTAGAGAACATGATCTGATCGGATGGTTGATCAATGATTGAGAATCATTCTAGGGTTAAACAATCAATACGATTGATGTTTAATCTAGCGCAAGCATTGCAGGAGGATCGATTGGCAATTCGATTACTAATTGACTTAATCTAATTAAGTCAAAGGGATGAGATTAAGTCTAATTATATATGATTTAATTAAATTTGATTTGGGCTTGATTGGATCAAGTCCAATTGGTTTATTGGTTAAGCCAAGTGCAAGAAAAAACTAGTCCTAGTTCAACTAGGACTTGGATCAACCCAATTTTCTAATTTGATTAGATAATTAAATAAAAAATTAAATCTAATTTAATTAAATTTTTAATTAGATTAAAACTTAATTTAATTTGGTTGACTTGGTTTTGATTTAATTTAGTTTGAGAAATCTTGTTTGACCAAGTCATAGATGGAATCCTAGTGAGACTCGGATTCCACCTTGCGCCACCTTAGCCCCCATGCCTATGTTTTAGGAATTTTTCATGAAATTTCTCTATCCCCTGATCTTCATGCATGCCTCCTCTCTTCCTCTCTTTCTTATATAGTAATTTCGTGGTTGACCAAGTCAAAAAGAGAAGTTTGTTTTTGATCTAGGATTCTATGAGATAGAATCCTTATAAACCAAAACACCTCCTTCTATGTGTGCCACCCCTTTCCTATTTTTTTTGTTCCTTATTCCACATGAGAAAGAAAGAATTTTGTTCATGTATTCTTACTGGATTCACTGAAGAAATCATAGGAGGGGCATCCAAGTGTTGGGCGCCCCAACCTCTTGCCAAAACTAGTCCTTCCTTGTCTAGTTTTTGATCTGGACAAGGATTATTCTTTTTCTATAAATTTAGGATGAATTTTAGTCTAATTTTTTCATGAAATATAGAAATTAAGAGAGCTTTGAGGTGTGAAAAAATTAGGGAGAGAGAACCTCTAGGCATGGGGATTCCATAGACACCAAACTAGGTGTCTAGGTGAGAGAAAAGAGAAGAAGAAGAGGATCTTCTTCTAGGATTGTTTTGATTTTCTCTTCTCCTCTTTCTTTTGAGATTTCTTTGAGAGAATCTCAAATCTCAAATCTCTCTTCTTTCTTTTGATATTTTGAAAAGTTCAAGTCTTGAAGAAGGAAGCATCGAATCAATCATCGAAGAGAGATTAGCATAGTACTAGCATAATGTACTGATTTCTTGCATCAGGATCTCAGATCGTGTTCGTGGACTTATGTGGATGACTCTTAGAGGCCAGATGCATGTGCGGCTCATGACTTCATCCTCAAGTCTGGATCAATAAGTTAGAATATCTAACTTGCTCAGGTATTAGATCTAATATGTTATTCTATAGCTACATTAGATGTAGTATTGTAGCATATTGATGAGATCAATATGTTAATGTTTTCTTTATATTTTTAATTTTTAATTTAATACAATACCTTGATCATGTAATAAATCTTAGTTTAAAATATTTTTATATTTATTTAAATAAATATTTAATTTATTTAAGTCTTTTGCTGCATGATCTTGAAAAAGTTTCAAGATCTACCCATGAAATCTTAGATTTGGTTCCTTCAATTGGTATCAGAGTCTAGGTCCTTATTACATAATTTTCTTGAGCATGTTTAGATTATTTATTAAATTTAATTTAATTTATAATCTAATTATTAAATATATAATTAAAAATTTAGATCTCATGAACTGCTATAAGGTTGTCCTGTTGTAAGATTTACCCCTTACAGTGAAAAGATTATCTAGTTCATGATGATCTATTTCTAATCATAAATTTATTAGATTTGATCTAATTTTATTTATAATTTAATAGATTTAAAATAATTTTAAATTTAAAATTAAAGTTTTTAGATTACACGGACTGCTATAAGGTTGTCCTGCTGTAAGGTTTATCCCTTACAGTTAAAAGATTGTCCTAGTACGTGCTAGTCTAAAATATTGATCATAAAATTTTTTATTAGATCTAAAAAATTTTATGATCTAATTAAAAGTATTTTAATCTAATTTTAATCATCATAAATATGTTAGATTTGATCTAAATTAATTTATGATTGATTGGTGTTGAAACTATTTCAATTACCTGAACCTGTTTAGATTAGATCTAAAGTAGATTCATGTTTATGTTACTTGCATTTTAATTATGAATCAAACATGCAACTTGATTGATAGAACTATATTATAAAAATATTTTATAAATATAAAAATTATTTTTGAAAAGTCGAATCCCAACCTTCAGTCCAAAACTTAATTAAGAATTAAGAAGTTATTTGATTAGGATCTAGGATTGTAAATTAAAGATCCTAAGACACGAATCATAACACATTGGGTTAAATGGGTTAGTGGCGATTAGGTCCATTAATTGGATTAGACCTAGGGTTAGATTAAAGAATGAACTTAATTAAAGAATTAACTAAATCTAATCAATTATTGTCTTAGATTAGGTCAAGGATTCTCTAGGTCAATTATAATAGTTGTAGTTGGTCAAGTCCATGTCTTTAACGAGATCCTAGATGGATTTGATTCTTGGCTATGAGGTCTAGCATGAACTGTTAGGTTGATCTTATTGAAACAAATTAAACCACTTGGTGTCTAAGTTAAACCAAACCGATGGTCTTTAATTGGCAGCCTGCTTACCTGGCCATTTCTGATGGTGTCTAAGGCAAGCTTTGGCAGACCTTTTCACTGATCGAACTTACCTAATCTCTTGATGAAATTATATTTTGATCAGATCACTTGACTATTCGAGCTTACCCATGTCAGTCCCATAAATCGGTATGACTAATTTAGGTGCTCCTTGACCATCCTATTAATGGTCTCCCTTAAGTTGACTTGATGAAGTTAGTGGGAGAATCATAATAAGTTGGTTCATCTGATCCTCTTCCTCTAAATCAAATCAATTAAATCCTCTAAAATTATTAGTCCATAAAATAAAATAGTTATGCTGATAATTAGATCATAGCCTCTCATGAAGTGGATGATAATGGGTCCATTAGTTGGATAATCATTGGACGCCCATAGGCCTGGTGCTTATCCGCTAATGGAATTATCATTCATAATATGATTTCTTGGATGCGTCTCTCTAAATGATGGTTAAGTTGACCAACCATAGTTGGGCTTAATCATTCATTAGTTAGATGGATCAAGTATGATCATGTTAATGGTTGGACCTAACCGAAACTTTTATTAAAGGCCTTAGCCTACTGAAAAGATATCTGGGGCAAAATTAAATTACTAAAAATTATTTGAAAAAATAATTGGTTATGAACCTATCCTTAGATGTACATGGATTGACTAATCATAGTTGGGCTTATGCACAGTCTATGTGGATTCTAGTACCCACTAAGGAATTAGGATAATTCCTTGAATTGAAAGTAAAGGCTACTAGTTCGAATAAAATAGTAGGAGATCTTTTGATTAAAGTCCAAATCTTTAGGCTTAATGAATCAATTACTAATTAGACTTTTGGTTCTCCTTTATGCAGTTAAACCCAAACCACAGTTGCTCCATTCACTATTAGATAGTGATTAACTTATGGGACCCAACTTCAATAATAAGTATCGAAAGTTGAATGTTGTTCAGCAGCATGAAGTGGTTCGTGCTGAGGCCTCTATGCACAATTTAAACATAAGATCCAAGAATAACCTAGATCAGACAAAGTGCTTCCATTATAAGAAGCAGGGGCATTGGAAGAGGAATTGTCCTCAGTATCGTGATTCCTATGACCACAATAGGCTGAATAAGAGAGATGAGCAGGTAGTTGCTGATCAAGGATGTTATATGATAATACCTTATAATTTCTCTATTTGTGATACTTCTTCTTGGGTATTGGATACCGAAAGTCCAGTCCATATTTGCAATACATTGCAAGGACTTTAAACTAATTGAAGATTTGAGAATAATGAACAATTCCTGAATGTTGAAGATAGAAGGTCTGTTCCAGTTCTAGTTATGGGAATAGTTCAACTTATTCTCAATACTAATATCATTTCTTTAAATGGATATCATTATTGTCCTTCCTTTCTGATGAATATAATCTTTATTAGTCTTTTGGCCAAAGATGGTTATTATTTATCTATAAAGAAAGATTATTATGACATTATTATGAATAATGTTACAATAATGCAAGGACAACAAAGAAATGGTATTTATATTTTATCATAGCCTGTGAGTGTAATATACACTTCTAGAAAATATCCTAGATTAGATAATGTCTCTGATATCTACCTATGGCACTGTAGACTAGGTCACATTAATAAGAACAGGATAAATAGGTTGATCTAAGAGGAATTCTCGAAGTTGGTGATTGTGAATCACTTCCAACCTGTGAGTCCTGTCTTCTTGAAAAAATGACCAAGTCAGCTTTTACTGAAAAAGATGAGAGAGCTACTGAGCTCTTAGATCTAGTACATACTGATGTATGTTGTCATCGATGATCTATCTAGGTACGGATATGTTTATCTAATAAAATCTAAATCGGATTCATTTAAAATATTCAAACGATTCTGAAGTGAAGTAGAAAAATAAATTGGAAAGAGTATTAAAACTCTTTGATTGAATCATAGAGGTGAATATCTATCCAATGAGTTCTCGATATATCTAGGGGAGAATGAGATTCTCTCATAGTGGACTTCTCTTGGCACACCATAATATAATGGTGTATTGAAAAGGAGAAATTGAACCTTGTTGGACATGGTTCGATCCATGATGGGGTTTGCTAGTCTGCCTATTTTATTTTATGGTTATGCTCCTGAGACTGCATGTTATATATTGAACAATGTACTGAGTAAATCTATTGTAAAGATTCCATATGAGATATGGATTGGGCGTAGGGCTACACTCTCTCACCTACGGGTTTGGGGTTGTCTGGCCTATGTCCAACGTTTGCATATAGAGAAGCTTGGACTCTGATCTTATAAGTGTGTATTTATAGGATATCCCAAAGAAAGTAAGGATTACTATTTCTACTATGCTGAAGAATAAAAGGTGTTCGTCAGCCTTAAGACAATTTTTTTAGAATAGGAGTTTCTTTGGTGAAGAAATTATTGTCTCTAAAATTGAACTTGATGAAATTCAATAGATAGAAAAATCGATACCTATAGCTGAACCTAAGTTGGATTTGATTACATTAGATACAGAGCCCAGTGTACCTACATCATTAAGGTGATTTGGTAGAGTATCGCATCATCTAGATGGAAACTATGGTTTCTTGATCCAAGACGGTGATCCCATCAAACTCGATGAGAATGATGAGGATCCGATCACCTATATGGATGTTATGCAGAGACCTGATTTCGAAAAATGGCTTAAGGCCACGTAAGTCCGAAATGGAGTCCATGAAGGTCAATGATGTATGGACATTGGTTGACCCACCCAAAGGGGTTAAATCCATTAGATGCAAATGGGTCTTCAAAAGGAAAAGAAGTGCAGACAGAAAGGTGGAGACCTATAAAGTCCATTTGATTGCCAAGGGGTATCGTCAACATTATGGTATTGACTATGATGATACACTTTTTTCTGTGGAAATGCTCAAATCCATTCAAATTGTGCTTGCATTTGCTGCCCATCTGGACTATGAGATCTGACAGATGGATATGAAGATAGCTTTCCTGAATGAAGAGTTAACTGAAGAGGTGTATATGATACAACCTGAGAGGTTCACATCCATAGATGAGTCCAAGGTGTGCAGGCTTCAGAGATCCATTTATGAACTGAAGTAGGCATCTCAGAGTTGGAACATGTATTTTGATAAAGTGATCAAAATGTATGGCTTTGTTAAGAATGGAGAAAAATCCTATATTTACAAATGGATAAATGATCCAACAGAAGTATTCCTTGTCTTGTACATGGATGATATTCTCTTAATTAAAAATGACATCCCCACATTGCAAGAAATAAAAGTCTGATTGTCATCATAATTCTCCATGAAGGACTTGGGTGAAGTATCCTAAATCCTAGGGATGAAGATCTATAAGGATAGATCTAAAAGAATGCTTGGATTATCCCAATCTAAATAGGATTATCTTTCGATAGGCCATGAAATTTCTCTCTCTAAGAAGGATTGTCCAACAACTCTTGAAGAGAGAGAGCATATGAGTAGAGTCTCATATGCTTCGATAGTGAGATCTATCATGTATTGCATGACATGTACAAGACAAGATGTGGCATACTCACTAAGAGTAATGAGTAGATACTAGTCTGATCCTAAAAAAAACCACTGAAAAGTGGTTAAAGCCATACTTAAGTATTTGAGAAATACTAAGGACCAATGGTTGGTATATGGCGAGTCAGATCTGAAACTTGTGGGATTTACAGACTCCAACTTTCAATCTGACCATGATGACAGTAGAAGCATGTCGGGATATATCTTTACTCTAAATGGTGGAGCTATTTGCTAGAAGAGTTCTAAGCAGCATACTATGGCAGACTTTGTTTGCGAAGTAGAGTACATTGCAGCATCAGATGCAGTGAAGAAAGCTATGTGGCTGAGAAAGTTTATCACCGAGCTCAGAGTAGCACCCTATCTTGATAGTCCAGTTCTGCTTTATTGTAACAGCATTGGTACCATTGCTCAAATAAAAGAATTGAAGGCACATCAGCGAACAAAGCATATTCTACGTCGCTTCCACCTGGTCTAAGAGATCGTGGATAGAGGTGACATCGATCTTCAAAAGATCGATAAAAAGAAGAACCTGACTGACCACTTCACTAAAGCCCTAGCGATAAAAGAGTTCGATAACCACAAGTCGAAGATGGGTATTAGATATTGTGTTGAGTGGCTTTCGAACAAGTGGGAGTTATTAGAAAATATGTTCCAAAGTCAATCGTCAGTCTATTGATGGTTGTGCTATATTGTATCTATAATTAATTCATTAATAAAAAATATTTTTTGACATTTTTTCATCGTAAAGAATTCATCTTTTAACGAACTCCATTATTGTGATGAAGTCCTTAGGACTATTTAGCTTCGATAAAGAGAGGATTTATCGATTAGTCCTTAAATCTGTTCATGACCGAATGATAGGCTGTTAATTAGAACGATAGCATCTATCTAGCATAGATTATTGTATGCCATATGGGTTGGTTGTCCTCTTAACTAAGGAGTGTGGAGACACTGATATGGCATACAAGTGAGATGTATGGGATATCTGAAGGAAAAATTTTATTTTTCACCATAAGATCGTGCAAATCTGATTAGATCTAAGATGGATTTTTTTAAAAAAATTTAAATAATTTGATCAGATCTAAGAGTTCTTATATCTGATCATGGTGATCTAATATTAAAAATTAAAATAAAAATTAAATCAAATTTAATTTCATACCTTATTTGGGTAATCTGATTATCCTACGATGATCCAGATGTTTCCTGAGGTTCTAGAAGGAGCCACGCATGCACCTGGGCTCTACTGGTATCCACTCATGAACGATCTAGACATCTTCTCCTTGTAAATCTTTTCTTCAAATATTAAATCTGAATCTAATGTGGAAGTCCTTCAAAAAATTTTTGAAGGCAGCATGTCCGTCTCACAAATGCTGTTGCGTAGATGCTGAACTCTTCACAAATTTGATTAGATCTTCTTCTTAGATTTGTGCCTAACTTTTTAGACATGTAGAAGAGAGGGAGAGAGAGGATAGAGGGGGTGTGGGATATCTAGAATGGCAGGCTTTGGGTATGAAAAATATTTCTACATGAAGAGCCTTGAAGTAAGGGTTCTTATACAAAAACATAGCACCAAGTTAGAGTCCCTCTTTGACTAAAATCCTCATTTTTTTGACCATTGGGACCCTTGGACTTGATCTCCACGAAAATCCCCAGATCCTATCTAATTTTGATGCCAAAAATCAATCTAGAAGGTGGCAGCATGAGTAGATAAGGAAGAGTCTACTACGCCTAGGACTCTTCCCTCAAGAGTTTGATCTAAATCAAACTTTATCATAATTTAGTCTAGACACTTCCAAAAATAACAAAATTTGGTACACCAAATGAATAATTCATGCTCTACCACATAACCAAAAATTAGATCAAAATAATTTCTATAGAATTTTTTAGAAGCACTTGATCAGGTGATCCTCAATTCCCTTAAATAGGTCAACTTTTGACCCTAGTCCAATTTGACTATGAATGGATTTAATTTCTATAGTTAATCTAACCTATACTTATTCTAGTCAGATAAAAATAAATATATTCAAAATATAAGAATGAGTTAAATCAAATTTGACTTAGTTGTGATGAATCAAAATGATTTTAGAAAGAGAAAGTCAGGCTCAATCGTATGCTAGTAGGAGAAAGTCAGGCTCAATCGTATGCTAGTACGATTAGCTTGAACTTGATTGGATCTAATCCAAACCAATCAAACTGGATTATCTCAATTGATAACATTCAGATCCAAACCCTTATTTGTGTGATCTAGTTTGGTTCAATTCTATATGGTAATAAGATATGTTGCGATCTCCATCATCGACATCATCGAAATACTTTTCGATGGACCAAAACTTTTCTAATTCATCTAATTAGAATGACTAATCATCAAAATCATTCTAATTGAAGGAAAATCCTGATTTTCTGATCAAGGTTCGTTCAGATCTGATCAGATCAAGAGATATATTTCAAAAATTTTTTCTTTGATCTGTATCAGATCTGGGATGTTTCAGATTTGATTAATATTATTTTAATAAATAAAATAAATAAGGATAAATTAAATCAAATTTAATTTACTTGATTTGGGTAATCCTATTACCCTGTTGATGATCCAGTATGCAGCGAAAGGTTCTGGATCTAGCTACGCAAGTGCCTGGCCTCTACCGATATCCACTTGGGCTGGATCTGGAGATCCTCTTCTTCTCTATCACATCTCGAAAAATCAGATTTGGATCTGATCTGGAGGATCTTCAAAACTCCTTTTGAAGATCAGCAGTCGTCCTTTGCAGCAGCGCAGCCTTCTTGCTTTTGATCGCCTTTCTCTTGCTTGAATCGCACCAACAAAAATCCAAAACTCCTTTTGGACGTGGAGAGCAAGGGGAGAAGGTGGTTTGGCATGGAGAAGGAGGGGAGAGGCAGCCTTGGGGCGTATGGAAACTCTTAGCCTCTTTGAGTTGGGTACAGGGTCTTATTTATAGACTAACTATGATCCAACTCCTCTTCTTCCCAACCAATCACAACCCTTTGTGAAATCAGATCTAAATCTGATTGGTGGGAATAGAGTCCCCTGGATTCCTCCTTAGAGGGTGCCTAAGATCAGTCAAACTAGATTCTTAGAAGAACTCTAATTGGAATCCAAAAGGGAGGTGGAGTCCTTGTCCAACAAGGACTCCTAGGCGCCTCCAACTTGGATTCTTATGACCAGGCGCCAAGAGGAATGCCATAATCAGAAACATGCAATACTACAAAACAGTTTTAGATCTATATCAATTTATCTCATGTATAAATTAGATCTAATTATTGCATATTTTGCATACATCTCATGTATCAAATCAGGCATTGTTTAAAATCTAAATTATCTCATAATAATCTAAAAAATTAGATTTAAATTGATCTAATCAAAATAAATTCTAATCTAGATAATTATGTAGAACTATTCTACAACTATCTTAGACATGCATCTATCAATATCTCATATTGATATTAAAATTAAATAATTTTTATTTACTATCTTTTAGATATTATTATAACCATATAATATCAAAAATAGTAAATAAATAGATCTAAAATATGATTTAATCAAATTAAATTAAAAATAGCAAGACTATTCTATAGAACATTCTATTTAGAAACTAGTCATGCTATTTTTTAATCTTAGATCTAAATCTATTTAATTTTTAATTTTTTCTAATTTTAGATCTGATCACATCTCAATGTGACATCTAAAATTACTTATTTTATAATTAAATAAATTAAAATAAGATCTAAATACTTTTAGAACCTTGGCTCTGATTACCAGAACAGATACATCAATATGTAGCTGATAAAGATCATTAATAAGAAAACCATTTGCAATTTTATTTCTTTTATAAAGAATGTTACAATGGTCCTTAAAGAAGGTAATCACATAGCCTTCTAGTGCTAAGTATGAAACAGAAATCAAATTCCTGCTAGCTGCAAGGATATAATAACAGTCTTTTAAAAACCAAGTCTAAACCAGATGGTAATCGAAGAGGGTATGTTCCCACGGCTACTGCAGCAACTCTTGCTCCATTATCGATGCGTAGGATCATGTCTCCATCCCTCAACCTCCTGCTATCCTTAAGACCCTGCATGGAAGTGCACAGATGAGCACTAGAACCAGAGTCAAGCACCCAACAAGATGCAGAAGAAATCGTAAGGTTAGACTCAATAATGAGCATACCTCTAGAAGGACCTTCCTTCTTATTCTTTAGGGTGGCCAAGTAGGGCAGTTCCGCTTCCAATGGCCATCACTGTTGCAATGGAAACACTTTCCTTTGGCATCGGCCTTTTTCTTTGGTTCTGCCTTCTTCTTCTTTGCTCCTTCCACCTTCTACTTTTTCGCAAACTTTTTTTTCTTTTCATAAGACTTTCTTTTGGAAGAAGTCCATTCCATAGCAAGAACTGAGCCTTTAGAATCTTTCATAGAAAGCTCAGCGGTGACCAGCATATTCATTACTTTGGCTAAGGAATTTTGAAGTTTACGCATGTGGTAATTCATGATGAATTACCCATATGCATCTGTCAAGGATTGCAGAATAACATCATTCTATAGATCCAAGTCCAACTTCACATCAAGCTTCTCAAGCTCTTCCATGTCCTTGATCATCATCAGACAATGATCTTGGACTGACTGTCCATCACGCATCTTAGCCTTAAAAAGTTATTTCATGACTTGATATTTGGCTGCACAACTTTGTTCACCAAACATCTCCTGCAGGTGAGCCAACATTTGACGAGTAGTCCCAATATCTTCATGTTGGCGCTGGAGCTCATCAGACATCGAGCCCAACATGTAATATCTAGCCTTATTATCTTCGTCTATCCATTTCTCCAGAGACGCTCTCTGTTCAATGGATGGATGGGCTGGTAAGGTGGGAGGATCCTGGTCCAAAACATGGGTTAACTTCTCAAAACCTAAAACTATTTTGTAGTTCTTAAGCCAATCTTTATAATTGGGTCCAGTCAGTCTATGTGTGTCCAGGATACGTGCCAATGGATTGGACGCAGACATTTTCCTGTAGAGAGTCAAAGATTCTAGTTAGATATTATAATTTTGACTTGACCAATTTGTTTAGGAATTTTATTTTTAAACAAATTAGCTTTCACTATTTTCTTGGATCCCTACACTCCCTCTGTAGAGATGTGAAAATCTCCACGATTAATGATTTCTAGTGGGTGGTGCGGTCTCACCAACTGACTCATCACCTCACCTAATAGTTATTGGTGATGGGTTAGCCAATGAGTGAACAACTCTTGTTCAATAATTCTCTAATCATGGTGCACCCAAACTTGATCTCTAATTCATGAATCTCACCGTATCCGAAATATTGATCCACCCCTTAGTTAAGTCAGACCCACCATTTGCATAGACTAGGTTCCTAATTGAGTCTCTCACCATATCCAGAATATTGAGCCCAACTCATCCTCCAGTCCATAGCATCCAATGCCTAATAGACATGGTTGCATCTTCCCGGTGCAACTGAGCCACTATATCCAGTCGAGAACAATCAACCCCGAGAAGGGCCCGTACATCTATAATGGTGGAAGACCTCAGACTTAATCTTTTCTTAGGGAGAATTGATTCAGGTCTCATTAAACTAGATTTGTCATAGTCATAACAATTATGACTAACCTAGTGGCATGGGTAAGCTCCGATTATTGACCACCTCAGATCAGAATTGTGTCAACAGATATGGCCAGGTAAGTGAGACTGGTGGAAGGAATATGCCATTAACTTGTACAAGAACGCATTCAGGTCGAGTAGCATCCAATTAAAAACCAGTCGGTCGTATGTGCCAAACTTACCTTAGACACCAAATTGTTGAGCCAGAACCAATTGTGTTAGCCTACAATCCAGACTCTAACTCTGAGCCTAATTAGGTCTTGCTTGATCGTGACTCAATTTTGACCCAGACTTAATCCTATTAGGCTGGTCAATTTAAGCATTATTGATCCCATCTAACCAACTCTTGATTCGGTTTGATCAACAGCTTAGACCTAATTGAGCTACCCAAGCCCGAACCCAGTATTATGAATGTGTCTAAGATCTAAAATTCTCAATTTTAGACCTAATTAATATTTTATAATCTTAATTTTTAATTAAGTAGGGTTCATAAACAAAATATGCACAATATATCCTAGGATTTCAGGATCTAGGGTTTTGCAGAAAGTAAGTTTAGAATTTTTGATTAAGGATGAACACGTAGCACCCCTACAGATCATAAGAACACCCCATCGAATGAAAAGAGAGGGTCTTTAAACCCTTCTTCATTCTTATGACCAGGCGGCCAAGAGGAATGCCATAATCAGGAACATGCAATACTACAAAACAGTTTTAGATCTATATCATATATCTCATGTATAAATTAGATCTAATTATTGCATATTTTGCATACATCTCATGTATCAAATCATGCATGTTTTAAAATCTAAATTATCTCATAATAATCTAAAAAATTAGATTTAAATTGATCTAATCAAAATAAATTCTAATCTAGATAATTATGTAGAACTATTCTACAACTAGTCTTAGACATGCATCTATCATATCTCATATGATATTTAAAATTAAATAATTTTTATTTACTATCTTTTAGATATTATTATAACCATTATAATATCAAAAAATAGTAAATAAATAGATCTAAATATGATTTAATCAAATTAAATTAAAAATATGCAAGACTATTCTATAGAACTATTCTATTTTAGAACTAGTCATGCATATTTTTTAATCTTAGATCTAAATCATTTAATTTTAATTTTTTCTAATTTTAGATCTGATCACATCTCATGTGACATCTAAAATTACTTATTTTATAATTAAAATAAATTTAAAATAAGATCTAAATACTTTTAGAACCTTGGCTCTGATACCAGTTGAAGGGAAATTCTGATTTCTCGGACCAGGTTCGTTCAGATCTGATCAGATCAAGAGATATATTTTAAAAAAAATTTTCTATGATCCAGATCAAATTTAAGATATTTTAGATTTAATTATTATTATTTTAGAAATTAAAATAAAATTAGATAAATTAAATCAAATTTAATTTATCTTGATATGGGTAATCCTATTATCCGTTGATGATCCTGTTTGCAGCGGAAGGTTCTGGATCTAGCCACGCAAGTGCCTGGCCTCTACCGATATCCACTCAGGCTGAATCTGGAGATCCTCTTCTTCTCTATCACATATCCAAAAATCAAATTTGGATCCGATCTGGAGGATCTTTAAAACTCTTTTTGAAGATCAGCAGTCGTCCTTTGCAGCAGTGCAGCCTTCTAGCTTTCAGTCACCTTTCTTTGATCTGGATCGCACCAACCAAAGATCCAAAACTCCTTTTGGATGTGGAGAGGAGAGGGAGAAGTTGGTTTGGTGTGGAGGAAGAGGGGAGAGGCAGCCTTGGGGCGTTGAGATCTCAATTTCTCAAACTTAATTTGAGTTGGGCGTAGGGTCTTATTTATAGACTGTCTGTGATCCAACTCCTCTTCTTCCCAACCAATCACAACCCTTTATGAAATTAGATCTAAATCTAATTGGTAGGAATAGAGTCCCCTGGATTCCTCCTTAGAGAGTGCCTAAGATCAGTCAAAGTTGGTTCTTAGGAGAACTCTAATTGGAATCCAAAAAGGAGATAGAGTCCCTATCCAATAGGGACCCTGGGCGCCTCCAACTTGGGCACTAGCCAAGGGTGGCGTACGCCCTCTTTCTTATCAGGTTCTGGCAGGAGGACAGGCCCCCACCAGCTCCCCAATAGGTGCATGACATGTGGACATTAGTCAAAGTGTCAATGGTCAACATTTGACCAGTCAAATGTAGACTTTTGACCAAAGTCAAAGAACAAGAAATGGCAGGTGACCAAAAATGGCAGGTAATATCTTACAAAATAAGACAACCTTTTCTGACTTGGACAACCTCCAGTCAGACCATATAAAGGCCTCTGATTGAGCACAAACTCCTTTGGCTCAGACAGGACAACTTATTTATGATAGTAAAAGAAGAACGTTAGGCTCAATCGAGTGCTAGCATGATTTCCTTGAACCTAATTGAATCTCATTCAGATCAATTGAACTAGATCAGCTCAATTAATGATCACCAGATTCAAACCCTTATTTGTGTGACCCAGTTAGGTTCAGTTCTATATGGTAATGGAATATATCATGATCTCTATCATCGACATCATCGAAACTCCTTTCGATGAATCAGAACTCTTCTTATTCGAACAGCTAGAATGATCGATCATCTAAATCATTCTAATTGCTCCCAAAATCCACCAGTGATACCTAGCAGTATATGGTGGCAACCTATCAGAGCTGAATGCAAACCTCTTGGTGCAGCTACCTGTGTGATTAAGTTCTTCTATCTTGAGCCCCGATCAGATTAGGGTTAAGGTAAACTCGTCAAACCTTAGTTTCTGTCATATGATGCAATCATTCGATTCAAGTTCGATGTGAAAATCTAAATAGAAACTTTTTCTATTATTTCACTCTGCCATGGCCATGGGCTTTAGGACTTGATTCTCATGATCATCATAGGGCTGCTCCTCTACCACTGAGGTAAATAGATTCCATCTTGATGCTATCCAGTTCCTACAATGAACATGCTATAGCTAACATACACCTCAGGGTTTCATATGATTTGGAGACCGAGTAATGGTGTAGTCAAACTATAACACCCTCAAGGTGAGCTACCGATGCACCTCAGGTCAACGAACCAGACATACTACTGTAGCATCGACTCAATCATTGATGAGAAGGTAGACTCCCTAATGACTACTCGAGGTGGTCACGCTCAGTGCCCTCATTCTCTAACGAGTACCTATACTCTCGCTCTGGTGTCTCCACATCGTAGACTTAAGACTCATCTACTAAAGAGAAGCGATTGTACACCAACCTTTCGGATCAATCACCATTCTCATGATGATCCTATGGTCGGAAGCATTTTATGAGTTAATAATGATTATTCATGTCTTAAATTTTCAACTCTTGAAAATATGAATTATCATTACCATTAACTCAAAGGATATATCACAGACACTAAATACACATATGTGATAGAAAATAATCCATTTTATTTATTATAGTCAAAATTATAATTTTGCCCCTAGAAGTGTATTACAAGTGTCAGCCAATTCTGGCTTCTATGGCACATATATCTAACATCTTGACCATAGTGTCCTAGGTTATTAAGACTCATGATCAGCCATCAGATCAGGTAGGAACTTTTTATGTGTGTGACCCCATAGGTTTAAATTCTAAGCCGATAGCATGAGAACCAATTTTCTATACCAATCGATGAGACCATCTAGCAATGGTATCCGACGTCTGAATAGGTCAAAAAGTCATAATGCAATAATGATGAACCTATGGAATATGGTTACCGTATAATTCATCCCCTTGATCATGATGCTCAAAAGGATAATCTAGGGTTTATTGTCAACCCTAAAATTCATCCATATTGTATTTCAAAATTTAGCATCCATCATATGGACTATCTCGATCGAGGATTTGCTAAATTGAAATATAGTGATACACTTGCTCCAACACTTGGAGGGATCAATCCCATCTTGACTCGCACACCAATAAGTCAAGTACTTGACTGCACCCAGTAGCCTTCCATCACTGAATTAGAAATTTAGATAGTCTGATATGTAAGTATAGTGAGTTATTTGCAAGTCACCGTGGTGGTCTCAGGTCTAAGGGACACTTATTCCCATATTCTTCCAGGCTAATCTTGATAGAAGAAAAGCTCTGGCATTGGTCATGTTCAGTATACATGTATCCATACATCTCACTTGCATGCCATGCCAATGTCTCAATACTCCTTAATTATGAGAACAATCAACCTATATGGCACACAATGATCTATACTCAATAAATGTTGTCATCCTAAATAACAACGTATCTTTTGGTCAAGAATAGTTTAAGGACTAAATGACAAATCCTTCTTTATCAAATCTAGATAGTCCTAAGGACTTCATCACAACACAGGAGTTTATTCGAAGATAATAAAATTGATAATAAAAAATGCTAAAATAATTTTTATTATTTGATAATTTATATATAAGTACAATAAGTAGCATGGTCGTCAATAGGTTGATGATTGGCTTTAAGACATATTTCCTATAATCTCCCACTTGGACTAAAGCCAATCGGTGCAGTATCTAATACCTATCTTCAACTTGAAGTCATTGAACTCCTTCACCATAATAGTTTTAGTGAATGGGCGGCCAGGTTCTTCTTTTCGTCGATCTTTTGAAGGTCGACATCACCTCGATCCATATTTTCTCCGACAAGGTGGAAGCGGCGCAAAATATGCTTCGTCCGTTGGTGTGCCTTAGGTTCCTTCGCCCGAGCAATGTCTCCAAAGCTATCGCAATAGAGCAAAACTGAACCATCAAAGGAGGTGCTACTCCAAGCTTGATGATGAATTTTCTCAGCCACACTTCTTTTTTGGTAGCATCTGATGCAGCGACATACTCTACCTTACAAACTGAATTGGCCATAGTGTGCTGCTTGAAACTCTTCTAGCAGACAGCCCCACTATTAAGGGTGAATATATATCCCGACACACTCTTACTATCATTATGATCAGACTGAAAACTGAAGTCTGTGAACTCCACCAGTTTCAAGTTCGATTCACCATATACAAGCCATTGATCCTTAGTATTTCTTAAATACTTCAGGATGGTTTTAGTAACCTTCTAGTGGTTCTTTCCTAGATCAGATTGGTATCTACTCACTACCCCTAGTGAGTATGCCACATCTGATCGTGTACATGTCATGGTGTACATGATAGAACCCACTACCGAAGCATATGGTATTCTACTCATACACTCTCTTTCTAGAGGTATCGTCGGACAATCCCTCTTTTAAAGAAAACTTCTATGGCCTATCGGTAGATAGTCTTTCTTAAAATTCTTCATGCTGAACTATTTCAGCATAGTATCAATGTATGTAGATTGGGACAATCCAAGCAACCTTTTAGATCTGTCTCTATAGATCTTCATCCTTAGGATTTAGGAAGCTTCTTCCAGATCTTTCATGGAGAGCTATGATGACAGACAGATCTTTATTCCTTGCAATGCAGGAACATCATTTTCGATTAAGAGAATGTCATCCATATACAATACTAGAAATACTATTGCTGAACCATTAGCCCACTTATATATGCAGGGCTCCTCTTCGTTCTTAATGAAGCCATACGTTTTGATTGTTTTATCAAATCATATGTTTTAGCTTCGAGATGCCTGCTTAAGTCCATAAATGGACCTTTAAAGCTTACACACCTTAAACTCATCTATGGTTGTGAATCCTTCAGCTATATCATATACATCTCTTCATCCAGCTCTCCATTTAGGAAAGCCATTTTCACATCCATCTACTAGATTTCATAGTCCAAATGGGCAGTAATGGAAAGCATAATCTGAATGGATTTAAGCATTGCCATAGGAGAGAATGTCTCATCATAGTCAATACTATAATGTTGATGATATCCCTTGGCAACCAGATAGGCTTTATAGATCTCCACCTTTCCATCTGTGCCCCTTTTCCTTTTAAAGACCTACTTATACCCTATGGGTTTTATCCCTTTGGGTGGGTCAACCAATGTCCATACATCCTTGACCTTCATGAATTTTATTTTGGATTTTATGGCCTCAAGCTATTTCTCAGAGTTGGATCTCTGCATTGCATCCATATAGGTGATTGGGTCACGATTGTTCTCATCGAGTTCAATAGGATTCCCATCCTGGACTAAAAAATAGTAGTATCTGTTCGATTGACATGGTACTCTACCAGATCGCCTTAAAGGTGCATCTACAATAGATTCTGGATCTGATCTAATCAGATCCAGCTCAGGTTCAATAACTTGTGTCTGTTCTTCCACCTATCATACTTCATCAAGTTCGATCTTAGAGGCATTAGTTCCTTCACTAAGGAACTCTTTTTCTAAAAAGACTATCTTAAGGCTGACAAACACTTTTTACTCATCAGCAAGGTAGAAGTAGTACCCTTTGATTTTTTTTGGGTAACCTATAAAACTACACTTATCAGACTTAAGTCCAAGCTTATCTATCATTAAACATTTGACATAAGCCGGACACCCCCAAACCTTAGGATGTGAAAGCATTGGCTTACGCCCTGCCCATATCTCATATGGTATTTTATTAACAGATTTACTCAGAACCCTATTTAGAATATAACATGCTGACTTAAGCGCATATCTCCATAAGGAGATCGGCAAACTAGCAAACCCCATCATGGATCAAACCATGTCCAATAGGGTCTAATTTCTCCTTTCAGACACATCATTAAGTTGTGGTATTCTAGGAGGGGTCCATTGGGAGAGAATCCCATTCTCTCCAAGATATGTCAGAAATTCATTGAAAAGATACCCCATCGGTCAGATGAAGAGTTTTAATACTCTTCCTAGTTTGCTTTTCTACCTTATTTTGAAATGGTTTGAAAATTTCAAATGACTCTAACTTGTGCTTCATTAAATAGATGTACCCATACCTTGATAGGTCGTCTGTGAAGATTATGAAGTAGAAATATCTACCTTTAGCACTTGAGCTCATGAATCCACATATATCTGAATGTACTAGACTCGGGAGTTCAGTGGCTCGTTCATCTTTTTCAGTAAAAGATGACTTGATCATCTTACCAAGAAGATAGGACTCATAGGTCGGAAATGATTCACAACCACTAATCTCAAGAATTTCTTCTTCAGCTAACCTATTAATTCTATTCTTGCTAATATGACCTAGCCTATAGTGCCAAAGGTAGACATCAAACACATCACTAATTCTAGAGCATTTACCATTGGATTGAACCACGTTAATAGGCATAGAAAGTAAATAAATTTCGTTATTCAATTG
The DNA here is from genome assembly GCA_006176705.1 of Cocos nucifera. Taxonomy (NCBI): domain Eukaryota; kingdom Viridiplantae; phylum Streptophyta; class Magnoliopsida; order Arecales; family Arecaceae; genus Cocos; species Cocos nucifera. Next base: position 300,025 of record QRFJ01001436.1, read on the forward strand.
CCCAATCAAAATTGTAACACCATTCAAAATGATATTACAAAATTTTTTTTTATTGATATTTCAAAATCATTCATGGCCAAAAGGCTTACAGAAATGACATTCAATAAAAAAGTTAGACAATAATGACATTCATTGAGAATAACTTTATTTGAATTGATTACAAGATTTATGATTCCTAAAGCTAGAATTAGAACTTATCTTCCATCTCCAACGTTTAGGAACCTCTCATCTTGATCAAATCTCCTACTGACCTATAAGCCCTGTATAGAATTATAAATATGATAAGGACTTTCAGTATCTAATACCCAAGTAGTAGAATCAAATAAGAAAAAATTGTAAGGTGTTATCATATAATTACCTTTCCCAGCAATTAGTTGCTTTTTCCTCGGCTTGTTTGGGTCCAGAGAGGTAATGTACAGAGGATAGTTCCTCTTTCAGTGTCCCTACTTATTGCAAAAGAAGCACTCTGCCTGGCTCTGATTTTCTTGGTCCAATCCTATGCAGTCATCCTGGTATTTGGTTGCACCTTTTTGTTCTTCTTCTTCTTGTTCTTCTTCCCTTTCTTAAAGAGTCAATGACCAGAAGAAGACCCTCCCACTACATTCACCGTCTCCTTGTGGAGTTGGTGATCCTTCTCAAAGTTCTGCAACAACCCCAACAATCCATGGTAGTTGCTCCTCTAGCATTCGAAGCTGGCTCCTCAGGTGCAGGATCTGTTATGACATAAAGGATCTGCTCATGCTCTAGGATAATTTTCAACTTATGATACTAGCTGACATAGTTGGATCCCATTAATTTATCATTATCTAACAATGATCGAAGCGATAGATTAGTGGCCATTTCTGCACAATAAGAAAAACCAAATTTAATTAGTATATGAATCAATTATCCTAAAGACTTGGACTTTGGTCTAAAGGTTCTTCCACTATTTTATATGAATTGGTAGCCTCTACCTCCAATTTGAGGAATTACTTTAATTCCTTAGTGGGTATTAGAATCTACATAGATTACACATAAGCCCAACTTTGGTTGGTCAATCCATATGCACCTATGGGTAGGTTCAAAACCAATTGCTTCTTTAAATAATTTCTAGTAATATCAATTTTATCCTGGAGACTTAATCAGTAGGCTTTGGCCTCCACTGAAAAAGTTCGGTTAAGTCCAACCATTAACATGACCATATTTAGTCTTATCTAACCAATAAATGATTAGGCCCGACTTTAGTTGGCCAACCTAACCACCATCAAAAAGACTTAACTAAATCATCATTTTATGAATGATAATTTCATTAGTCAATAAGCACCAGGCCTTTGGGCCTCCAGTGATTATCAAATTAATGAACCTATTATCACTCAACTTAATGTGAAGCTATGATTTAGTTATCTATATAACTATTTCATTTTTAAGGACTTAATAATTTTAGAAGATTTAGTAACATATTTAAGAAAAGCAAGCTAATTTCGATCCTCCCTCTGACTTCACTAAGTCAGATAAAAAAGGATCTAATCTAAGCTGGCATTAGGAGTGCCTAAATCAGTCAGACTGATTTACCTAATTGACATGGGTGAGTCCAAATTACCAAGTGATCTAATCAAAATCTAACTCACCAGGATGGCTAGGTAAGTGAGATCAGTGGAAGGAATATGCCATTAACTCATCAAAGACTAAATCAGTATGAGTAACTCCCAATTAAAAACCACTGATCAAACTGCCAAACTTATCTTAGACACTATCTAGTTTATTAGTTTTAATTTGACCAACTTAGTAATTTCGGATTCGACCATGTAGCCATGAATCAAGTCCATTTGGTCCTCGTTAAAGGCATGGACATGACCAACTACAACTATTGTAATTGAGTCTATAGAGTCCTTGACCTAATCTAAATTAGCATTTAATTAGATTTGATCAATTACTCTAATTTAGTCCACTCTTTAACTAACCTTAGGTCTAACCTAATTTATGGACCTAATTCAACTAACCCAATAACCCACATTTTATGATTAATGACTTAGAGTCTTAATTCTTAATTCTAGGTACTAAATCATTATACTTAATAATTAATTAAGTTTATGGGCTGTGGGTTAGGGTTTGGCATTTTAAAAATTTTTTTTTAAAATTTCTAAAAGGTTCTTTACAACTTAGTATTATTCATCAATTGAGTCGATTCACTTTAAAATTGAATCAGCTCAATTCACAAATAATACCAGTTATAGGGTTTAATTTGAAACTATATATACTACATAATACTAAATCATGAATCAAACTTTATCTAATTATACATTCATGATCATAAATCAGATTAAAGCTTAATATAATCAGATCATAAAAATATTGGATCAAATCTAAGATTTTATGATTAACGATATAGATCAGCAATGTACTAAGACAATCTTTTCACTGTAGGGGGTAAATCCTATAGCAGGACAACCTGCAGTCCGTGCGATCTAGATTTTAATTTTTAGATCTAGTTAATTAGATTTTTAAATTAATATTTAGATCAAATCTAAATTATCAATCTAAAATATGCAAGCATATCATGTTTAGCGAACCTTGCTCTAATACCATTTGAAGAAAATCGCATAGGATTTAAGCATGCACTTTTGAAACTTTTTAGAATAAAATAGCAGTGGAAGCAAATATTAATCTAAAATTAATACTATGCATGCATTTATCATATCAAATAAACCCCACTTAAGATCTAAACATGCTAATATGTGATAGAAAAATAAAATGCATTCGATCAGCAAATCGAATCTGCTGACCGATATGAGCTTAGAACTCGATACCTTTTTGTAGGTACCTGATCTCCATAATCTGAATCCACCAAAAGAAGTTGTGGTATTATGCTATAGCCACACACTCATTCAGCCTCTATGGATGGTCCATACGGAGCTCCTGATCCCGACTAGCTCCACCGGAGTGCTAGCTCCTCGCCGGATCCTTCGACGGTTGATCATGATCGATCTAATCAATCTTGTACTTATTGATTTTCTAAATACTCCAAAGAATCAAAACACAAATATTGGAGGATGATGAAGAGGTATTTCAAATTTGGTGGTGATCCGATGCTCACAGCACTCGATCTCTCCACCCGAACCTAGATTCCCAAAACTAAGGTTTCACTTGACCCAAAAACCCTAACACACTAAAATCCTATCATGCCCTCTCTATGTGGAGTTATTCTATGAAATAAGTTTTCATGGAAAGATGACTTTTAGATCTATAAATCCTATTTAGATCATATCCAAAAATTAGGTATCCTTAGAAGCAAAAATCATAAGAGAAGAGAGGCATGAGGGAAAAGTAAAGTGCCATAGGACCCTGCTCACCTTCACTCTGAGATTTTTTTCATCCAAAACTAATGCCGAATCATTCTAAAATTTTTACCACATAATTCTACCCCTTCTTATACATGCACAAAAATTCTCATAATTTATTGACGTGAATACCATGGGAAAAGTGCATGAAAAAAAGATAAGGGTCGAGTGGTAGGGAGATTTTAACCACTCACTTAATTTCAAAAATCAAATGAGCTTCTTATCTTTATCCAATGCCTCCTCCCATGTGTTTAACACGTATAAGGACTCTCCTTCTGCATGCACATATTTTTATTTCTCCAAAAATGTTTGACAAACAAAAGGGAGGGCATGGAAAGCAGATAAGATTGGATTGGTTCCAACCTCCAATAAATTGAGTTGAATTCAAAACTCAACTTACTTTGAACCGATCCAACCCTTGGACCAGATCAAAAGTAGATAAGTGAGGGGGCACAAAAACCTTCTCAGTGAGAGAAAAGTTACATACAAAAATTTTGGGCATGGAACAAGAATGGAAAAGTCAAAAATGGTGGGCGCATGGGAGAGTTTAAATTCAAACTTCATTTGACTTGGTCCTAATTGGTTTCAACCAAACCAATTAATCTAGATCCAATTAGACTAGGTTAAACCCAATCAAATTAGTCTTAGTCTAATCCAATAAAATTTTAATCAAATTAGAAATTTATTAGATCCAGGTCCTGATCAAATCAGGGTCAAAACTCCCATAGAGATTAGATCATCTTATGACCTGATCCGATCGAACCCAATCGAATCAAATTCAATCAAACTTGATCAAATCCTTATCAGTCAATCAAATTAAGCTAATCAATAATTTAATTACTAATTAATCCTCTAAAGATATTTGAGTCTAAATCAGATGGGTTACCGAGCAACAGAGTCCCATCAACATGAAACTCCAAAAGAGTCCCAATCCAGTGGGACTCTTGAACCCAGTATCTCAAACAAATGAAACTCATGACTTAGAGTCCCAAACTAGTGGAACCCTTGATCAGAGAGTCCTAGATGAGTAGATCTCAGAGTCCCAGTCCAGTGAAACTCTTGATCACAGTGTCCTAGGTCATCAAGACTCATGATCAGCCATCAGATCAAGTAGGAACTCCTTATGTGTGTAACCCCATAGGTTCAAATCCTAAGCCGATAGCACAGAAATTAATTTTCTATATCAATTGATGTGACCATCTAGTAATGGTACCCAACATCCAGATAGGTCGAAAAGTCGCAATGCAACAATGACAAACCTATGGAATATGGTTATCGTATAATTCATCTCTTTGATCATGATGCTTAAAAGGATGATCTAGGGTTTACTGTCAACCTTAAAATTCATCCACATTATATTTCAAAATTTAGCGTCCATCATATGGACTATCCTAGCCAAGGATTTGCTAAATTAAAATACAACGATGCACTTGCTCCAACACTTAGAGGGATCAATCCTATCTTGACTCGCGCACCGACAAGCCAAGTACTTGACAACCCCCAATAGCTTTCCATCACTGAATTAAAAATTCAGGTAGTTCGATACCTAAGTACAGTGAGTTACTTGCAAGTCACCGTGGTGGTCTCATGTCTAAGGGACACATACCCATATTCTTTGGAGCTAATCTTGATAGAAGAAAAGCTCTGGAGTTAGTCACGTTCAGTGCAGATGTACCCATACATCTCACTTGCATGCCATGCCAGTGTCTTAACACTCCTTGGTTACGAGGACAACCAACCTATATGGTACATAATGACCTATACTTGATAAACGTTGTCATCCTAAATAACAACGTATCTTTTGGTCGTGAACAACTTAAGGACTAAATGATAAATCCTCCTTTGTCAAATCTAGATAGTCCTAAGGACTTCATCACAATATAGGAGTTCATTAGAAGACAATAGAATTTATGATAAAAAATTTCAAAATAACTTTTATTATTTGGTAATTCATATACAAGTACAATAAGTAGCATAACCATCAACAGGCTGACGATTGGCTTTGGGATATATTTCAAACAATGGCACCATTATTATCGTAGTACAGAGGGACAGCATTTGATGGCATCATTTCGAGATTTGCGGCAAACTCTTATACCAGAATGCCTCCTTTGTAGCTTTCAATGCAGCAATATATTCTACTTCCATGGTGGAATCTACTATCACCATCTGCTTGAAACTTTTTCAGCTGATAGCACCATCATTACAAATAAACAGACTTTCAGCTATTAACTTTCGATCATCTATATCGAACATAAAATTTGAGGCTGTATACCCCTAGACCTGGAGTTCTCCATTTCCAAAGACTAGAAACATATGCTTAGTCCTTCTCAAGTACTTAAGGATACATTTCACAGAAGTCTAGTGCTCTTCGTCTAAATTCGATTGATACCACCTCGTGACACTCATAGCATGAGCAATATTAGGTTGTGTATATAGCATGGCATACATGAGTCCCTATTGCTAAAGCATAAGGGATCTTGCTCATACGTTCAATCTCCTCAGGTGTGTTGGGACACATCTTCTTGGAGAGATGAATGCCATGTCTGAAGGGCACCAATCCCCTCTTGGAGTTGTTCTTGCTAAATCTCTTTAGCACCTCCTCTATGTACATCTTCTATTAGAGACCCAGCATCCTATTTGGTCAATCTCCATAGACCTTAATTCCTAGAATAAGGGATGCCTCTCCTAGGTCTTTCATTGAGAATTCTTTAGACAACCATATTTTAACTATGGTCAACATGAAAATATCATTCTCAATTAGGAGGATGCCATCCACGTACAGTATAAGGAAGATAACAGCGCTTCCACTAACCTTTTTGAAAATACAAGGCTCCTCCTCATTCTTGATGAATCTAAATGATTTGATCACATCATTAAAATGAGCATTCTAGCTCCGAGATGCTTGCTTAAGTCCATATATGGACCTTTGCAACTTGCAGACCTTGTGATCAGTATCACTAGATGTGAAATCCAGCGGCTGTTCCATATAGATATCTTCCTTAAGATATCCATTTAAGAATGCCATCTTCACATCCATCTACCATATTTCATAATTGAAATAGGCTGCAACAGCAAGCAATGTGCGGATGGTTTTGAGCATGGTTACTGGTGAAACTACGAGCCTTGCTTTGAATGTCTCTACATTCCCATTGGTACCTATTTTTCTCTTGAAGATCCATTTACACCCAATAGGTACTTTACCTTCAGGTGGATCTACTAAGGTCCAGACTTGGTTCGAGCACATTGAGTTAATCTCTAACTTCATTACCTCTAACTATTTCTTAGAGTTGATATCTGATATCGCCTCGTCATAGATTTTGGGATCATCACCATGAACTTCTTTTTTTGTGAGGAACATTTCATTTACGTTCTTTGAAATAGTACCTAAGTACCTTTTAGGGGGATGAAAAATTCTTTCTGATCTATGAGGTGGATGAGGTAGTGATTGGACTGGCTCAATCTGATTGGATTCCATAGGTTCCTTGGCTCGTGGCTCTTGGGAGACTTTCTCCTCGAGCCTAATCTTTCTTTTGATGCCACCATCTTGAATAAACTAGTTTTCAAGAAAGATGGCATATCAACTCATAATCACATTATGATATTTCGAAAGATAGAAAAAATATCCTAATGACTCTTTAGGATATCCAATAAATCAATCTCTAAAGGACCTAGACTCTAATTTATCCACCTGTTGTCTTTTGACATGGGTCGGACAATCCCAAATTCTGAGATGACTTAGACTTAGTTTCTTACCATGCCATATCTCATATGGTGTGGTAGGAATAGTTTTAGATGGAATCCTATTCAGTAGATATATAGCGACCAACAGACTATGTCCCTAAAGAAACTCAGGAAGGTCTGTGAAGCTCATCATGGATCGAACCATATCTAATAGGATCCGATTTCTCCATTCTGAAATTCCATTAAATTGAGGCATTCCAGGTGGAGTCCATTGAGAGACTATAACATTATCATTAAGATAGTCTAAGAATTTTCGACTAAGATATTCACCTTCTCGATCTGATCGAAGAATCTTAATGAATTTTCCTATTTGTTTTTCTACTTTGAGTCTAAATTTTTTGAACTTTTCAAAAGCTTCAGACTTATATTGTATCAAATACACATATCCATATCGAGATAAATTATCGGTAAAGGTGATGAAGTAGATGTAATTACCCCTGGCTGGCACATCAAATGGGACACATACATCAGTATGTACTAGGGCAAGCAGGTCTGTGGCCCTTTCCCCATGTCCCACAAAAGGAAGCTTGGTCATTTTGCCATGAAGGCATGATTCATAAATCGGATATGACTCAAAAGTCAATGGACTTAATAGCCTAAATTTCTTTAATTTATTAATCCTATCTTCAGCTATATGACCTAGCCTAAGGTGCCAAAAATACCTATCATTTTGACTATCCCTAGGTCACTTTGATCCTATAGCATTTATGTTTTGCTCGATATTAAAAATAGAAATGTCAATATATAACTGATAGAGATCATTTATAAGAAAACCACTTGTAATTTTATTTCTTTCATAAAGAATATTAAAATAGTTCTTTAGAAAACTAATTACATAGCCATCCTATGCTAAATATGAAATAGAAATTAAATTTCTGCTTGCTGCAGGCACTTAAAAATAGTCCCTAAGTACTAAGTCTAATCCTGACAATAATCGTAGAGGATAGGATCCCACGGCCACAGCAGCAATTCTTACTCCATTATCGATGCATAGGATGATCTCACCATCCCTTAGCCTCCTACTATCCTCAAGATCCTGCATAGAAGTGCATAAATGAGCATTAGAACCAGAGTCAAGCATCCAACTGGATGCAGAAGAAATCATAAGATTAGATTCTATAATGAGCATACCTTTAGAAGGATCTGCCTTCTTGTTCTTTAGGCTGGCCGAGTAAAGAGGACAGTTCTACTTCCAATGGCCGTCAGTGTTGTAATGGAAATATTTTTTTTTTGTTAGCAGTCTTCTTCTTCAGCTCTGCCTTCTTCTTCTTCCCACCATCCATCTTTTGCTTCTTCATAGACTTCTTCTTTCCAAAAGACTTTCTCTTGGAAGAAGTCCACTCCACACTAAGGATTGAGCCTTTAGAATCTTTCATAGAAAGCTCAGTAGTAACCAGCATATTCATGAGCTCAGCCAAGGTATTCTGAAGTTTATGCATATGGTAGTTTATGATGAACTACCCATATGCATCAGTCAAGGACTGCAGAATTATGTCAGTCTGCAAATCCTGATCTAACTTGACACCGAGCTTTTTAAGCTCTTCTAAGCCCTTGATCATCATCAGATAATAATCTTGGATCGACTGTCCATCACGCATTTAAGCCATAAACAGTCTTTTAGTGACTTGATATTTGGTTGCATGACTTTGTTCACCAAACAACTCTTGCAGGTGAGCCAACATTTGGCAGCTAGTCTTAATGTCTTCATGTTGGCGCTGGAGCTTATCAGACATCGAGCTCAATATGTAATACCTAGGTTTGTTATCTTCATCCATCCACTTCTTGAGAGATGCTTTCTGATCAGTGCATGGATGGGGTGGTAAGGTGGAAGGATCCTATTTCAACACATGAGTCAACTTCTTGAAATCCAAAATAATTTTAAAGTTTCAGAGCCAATCCTTGTAGTTAGGTTTGGTCAGTCTATGGGTGTCCAAGATACGGGCTAGTGGGTTGGATGCAGATATTTTTCTGCAGAGAGTCAAAGTTTCTAGTAAGATTTTGTAATTAGACTTAACTAATTTATTTAAAAATTTTATTTTTAAATAAATTAAGCTTCCACTATTTACTTGGATCCCTACACTTCCTTGACAGAGATGCAAAAATCTTCATGATTATCGATTTTTAGTAGATGGTGTAGTCCCACCAACTAACTCACCACCTCACCTAACAATTATTGGTGATGGGTCAATCGATGTGTGGACAACTCTTGTCCAATAATTCTCTAATTATGGTGCACCCTAACTTGATCTCTAATTCATGAATCTCACCGTGCCCAAAATATTGATCTACTCTTTAGTTAAGTCAAACCCACCATTTGCATAGATTAAATTTCTGATTGGATCCCTCACCATATCTAGAATATTGAACCCAATCCATCCTCCAACTCGTAGCATCCAATGCCTAATAGACATGATTGCATCTTTTTGATGCAATTGAACCACTGTATCCAGCCAAGAACAATCAACCCCAGGAAGGGCCTGCATATCTACAATGGTGGAAGACCTTCAACTTAATATTTTCTTAGAGAGATTTAATTTAGGTATCTTTAAATTAGACTTGACTTAGTCATAACAATTATGGCTAACCTAGTGGCATGGATTGGCTTGAATTGTTAACCACCTCAAATCAAAACTGGATCGACACAAATGGCCAGGTAAGTGAGACCGATGGAAGGGATATGCCATTAACTCGACAAGAATGTATTCAGGTCGAGTAGCTTCCAAACTAAAACCAATTGATCGTATCTTTCAGACATATCTTGGACACCAAATTATTGAATTAGAACCAATTGGGTTAGCCTACAATCCAGGCTCGAACCATGGAGCCAAATTAGGTCTTGACTTGATCGAGTCACATCTCAATATGATTCGATCTTGATCCAGACTTAATCATATTAGGCTGGTCAAATCTAAGCTTTCATTGATCCCACCTAACTAACTCTTAATTTGGTTTAATCAACCGCTAGACCTAATTGAGCTACCCAAGCCCGAACCCAACTTTATGAATATGTCTTAGATCTAAAAATTCATAATTTTTAGATCTAATTAATTTTATAATCTTAATTTTTAATTAAGTTTTGGGTTCATGAATAAAACATGTAACAAAAATCTTAAGATTTCAGGATCTAAGATTCTGCAGAAAAATAAGTTCTGATTTCTAATTAAGGATGAATGTGCAGCACCCCTACACGTCATAAGAACATCCCATCAAATAAAAGGAGAGGGCCTTTAAATCCTACTTTATTCTAATGATCAGACGGTCATGAAAAACTCCTTAATCAAAAATATAATTTTTTACTATAAAACTAGTTAGTTTATATATCACATATAAAAAGATCTAATTAATACATGTCTTGCATACATCTCATGTATCATCAATATGCATATTTTTAGATCTGAAATATCACATATTAAATCTAAAATATAAAATTTTAAATTTGATCATATCAAAAATAAAACTATTCTAGATATCTTATAGAACTATTTTATGACTAGTCTAAGCATGCACATCTTTCATATCTCATATGAATAAATTAAAAAATTAAAAAATTTATTTTATATTTTTAGATCTAATTATAATAATTATAATATCAAAATAATATAAATTAAATAGATCTAAAATTATATTTAATTAAAATAAATACATGATCATACTAGACTACACATAGAACTATTCTATACCTAGTCTAATCATGCATCTCAGACACATTAGATCTAAATTGTTTAACTTTTAATTTTCTAATTTTAGATCTAATCACATCTGATGTGATATCTAAAATCTTTTAATATCAGATTATAAATAAAAATAAAATTAGATCTAGTGTAGATCTAAAGAACTGCTAACCTAACTCTGATACCAATTAAAGCTGCCGCAGGATCGTGCAGATCTGATTAGATCTGAGATAATTTTTTTAAAAAAAAATTTAAATGATCTAATCAGATCTAAGAGTTCTTAGATCTGATCATGATAATTTGATATTAAAAATTAAAATAAAAATTAAATCAAATTTAATTTCATATCTTGTTTGGGTAATCTGATTATCCTACGATGATCTTGATGTTTTCTGAGGTTCTGGAAGGAGCCATGCATAGACCTGACCTCTATCAGTATCCACTTGGAAAGGATTTGGACATTTTCTCCTCATAAATCTTTTTTCCAAAGATCTGATCTGAATATAATCTAGAAGTCCTTCAAAAAATTTCTAAAGATAGTGTATCCATCTCACGAATACCGTCGCATAGATGCTGAACTCTTCATAAACTTAATTGGATCTTCTTCTCAGATTTGTGCCTAATAATTTAAGCATGTAGAAGAGAGGGAGAGAGAGGATAGAGGGGATATGAGATATCTAGAATGACAGCCTTTGGGTATGAAAAATATTTCTACATGAAGAGCCTTGGTGGAAGGGTTCTTATACAAAAGCATAGCACCAAGTTAGAGTCCCTCTTTGACCAAAATCCTCATTTTTTTGATCATTGGGACTCCTAGACTTGATCCCCATGAAAATTCTAAGATCCCAACTAATTTTGATGCCAAAAATCAATCTAGAAGGTGGTGGCATGAGTAGATAAGGAAGAGTCTACTACGCCTAGGACTCATCCCTCAAGAGTTTGATCTAAATCAAATTCTATCATAACATAGTCTAGGTACCTCCAAAAATAACAAAATTTGGTACCCCCAATGAATAATTCATGCTTTATCACATATCTAAAAATTAGATCAAAATAGTTTCTAAAAAAATTTTTAGAAGTATCTGATCAGGTGACCCTCAATTCTCTCAAATAGGTCAACTTTTGACCCTAGTCCAATTTGACCATGAATGGATTTAATTTCTACAATTAATCTAATCTAGAATTATTCTAGTCAGATGAAAAAAAATCTATTCAAAATATAAGAATGAGTTAAATCAAATTTAACTTTGTTGCGATGAATCAAAAAGATTTCAGAAGGAGAAAGTCAGGCTTAATCATGTGCTAGCATGATTACCTTGAACCTAATTGGATCTAATCTAAATCAATCAAACTGGATTAGCTCAATTGATGACATTCAGACCCAAACCCTTATTTGTATGATCTAGTTAGATGCAATTTTGTATGGTAATAAGATATGTCATGATCTTCATCATCGACATCATTGAAACACCTTTCGATGGATCAGAACTTTTCTGATTCATACAATTAAAATGATTGATCATCAAAATCATTCTAATTGCTCTCAAAATCCATCAGTGACACCTAGCAGTATATGATAGCAATCCATTAGAATTGAAAGCAAACCTCTCAGTGCAGTTACCTATTTGATTGGATTCTTCTATCTTGAGCCCCGATAAGATTAGGGTTAAGGTGAACTCGTCAAACCCAATGTCCATCATATGAATTAATCATTCGATTCGAGTTCAATCTGAAATTCTAATAGAAACTCTTTCTATCATCTTCACTCTACCATGGCAATGGGCTTAAGAACTCAATCTCATGATTATCATAGGGCTACTCCTCATCTATCGAGGTAGATAGATTTCCTTATTGGTGCAATCCAATTCCTACAATAAACATGCTGTAGCCAACATACACCTCAGGATCCTGAATAACTAGAAGATCAAGTTATGATGTAGTCAAACTATAACACCCTCAAGGTGAACTACCAATGGACCTTAGGTCAAAGAACTATACACACTACTACAGCATCGAGTCAGTCATCGACGAGAAGGTAGACTTCCTTATGACTACTCAAGATGGTCACATTCAGTGCCCTCATTCTCTAACAAGTACCTGTACTCTCACTTTGGTCTCTCCACACCATAAACTCAAGACACATCTATCCTAAGAAAGCGATCGTATACCAATCTTTTGGATCGATCACTATCCTTATGATGATCCTATGGTTGGGAGTAGTTTATGAGTTAATTATGAAAATTCATGTCTTAAATTTTTAACTCTTAAAAATATGAATTGTCATTACTATTAACTCAAAGGATGTATCACAGATACTTTTAGATACACAAAGTGATAAAAAAATAAGCTATTTATTAATTTATAATCAAAATTATAAAATTATTCTTAGAAGTGTATTATACGTGATAGCCAATCTGGCTTTTAGGGCACACATCTGACAACATCATCATCGAACGTGACCATCTTCACAGCATTCTGCTATCAAGAATGTCTCTGATGGGATATAGGTATAAGTATCCCTTAGACCTAAGATCACCTTTGTGACTTGCAAGCAACTCACTATGTTTTGATACCGGACTAACAAAATTTTTAATTCAGTATTGGAAGGCTTTTGGGCGTAGTCAAGTACTTGCAAAGTCAGAGTGTGATCAAGATGAAATTGATCACTCCAAGAATTGGAGAAGAATCTATCACTGTATTTCAATATAGCAAAATCTTGGCCAAGATAATCCATCAGATGGATTTGATATTTTAAAATATAATGTGGACAACCTGATCAGAGTCGATAGTTAAACTCTAAGGTATCCTACGAGCATTTTGATCAAGGAGATGAATTATATGAAAACTATATCTGCATGGGTTCTAAGGATGTTGTTCTACACATTCAACCTATCTGGCCATCGGATATCATTGCTAGATGGTTACTTCGATTGGTATAGAAATCAATTTCTATGCTACTGACTTAGGTTTGGACTTATAAGATCACACATATTAGAGCTCATGATCTGATCGGATGGTTGATCAATGATTGAGAATTGTTCTAGGGTTAAACAATCAATATGATTGATATTTAACCTAGTACAAGCATTGCAGGAGGATCGATTAGCAATTCGATTGCTAATTGACTTAATTTGATTAAGATAAAGGATTGAGATTAAGTCTAATTAAATATGATTTAATTAGATTTAGTTTAGCTTGATTGGATCAAGTTCAATTGGCTTATTGGATAAGCCAAGTGCAAGAAAACACTAGTCCTAGTTCAACTAGGACTTGGGTCAACCCAATTTCTTAATTTGATTAAAAAATTAAATTAGAATGAAATCTAATCTAATATAATTAAATTAAACTTTTAATTAGATTATAACTTAATTTAATTTTATTTACTTGGTTTTGATTTAATTTGGTTTGAGAAACCATGTTTGACCAAGTCATAGATGGAATCCTAGTGAGACTAGGATTCCACCTTAGCCCTCCACGCCCCCCATGCCTATTTTTTAGAAATTTTTCATAGAATTTCTCTATCCCTTGATCTTCACGCACGCCTCCTCTCTCCCTCTCTTTCTTATATGATAATTTTGTGGTTGACCAAGTCAAAAGGAGAAGTTTGTTTTTGATCTAGGATTCTATGAGATAGAATCCTTATAAACCAAAACACCTCCTTCTATGTGTACCACCCCTTTTCTATGTTTTTCTCCCTTATTTCATATGATAAAGAATGAATTTTGTGCATGTATTCTTGCTGGATTCACCAAAAAAATCAGAGGAGGGGCATCCAAGAGTTGGGCGCCCCAACCTCTTGCCAAAATTAGTCCTTGTCTAGTTTTTGACCTAGACAAGGACTCTTTTTTTCTATAAATTTAGGATAAATTTTGGTCTAATTTTTTTATGAAATATAAACTATTAAGAGAGATTTGAGGCATGCAAAAATTAGGGAGAGAGAACCTCTAAGAGTGGGGATTCCATTAACACCAAACTAGGTGTCTAGGTGAGAGAAAAGAGAAGAAGAAGAGGGTCTTCTTCTAGGGCTATTTTGATTTTCTCTTCTCTTCCTTCTTTTGAGATTTCTTTGAGAGAGTCTTAGATCTGAAATCTCAATTCTTTCTTTTGATATTTTGGAGAGTCCATGTCTCAAAGAAAGAAGCATCAAATCGACCATCAAAGAGAGATCAGCACAGTACTAGCATACTATGCTGATTTCCTACATCAGAATCTTAGATCGTGTTTGTGGACTCATATGGATGAATCCTAGAGGTTAGATGCATCTGCGGCTCATGACTTCATTCTTAAGCCCAGATCAGCAGCTAGAATGTCTAACTTGCTCAGGTATCAGATCTAATCTGTTATTCTATAGCTACATTAGATGTAGTATTGTAGCATGTTGACGAGATCAACATGTTAATCTTTTTTGTATGTTTTTAATTTTTGATTTAATATCATGCCTTGATCATGTAATAAATTCTAGATCTATGGTATTTTCATGCTTATATAAATAAATATTTGATTTATTTAAGTCTTTCATTGCATGATCTTGAAAAAGTTTCAAGATCTACTCGTGAAATCCTAGATTTGATTCCTTCACTTTTCACATCCTCAAGGGTTAAGTTATGGTTAGTTGTCATCCAAATTCAAAAAGTGTTTGAATTTGGATCAGCAACAACCATATCTTATCCCTACGCCACCTAAACTTTTGTGCGCCTATTACCTCCATGTGAAAGGGGTTTCTTGTGGACTTTTCTTTGCTGAAGAGTGGGCACACAACTCCTTCACACATCCCAAATAATTTTGAATTGGTTTGGATGAAGTTTGAATTAAAACGAGTTTTGAATTCAAACTAGCATTCAAACTAGTTTTTGGTTCCCCACATGCATTGAAGTTGTTCTTTGTGCAACTATTAAAAGAGATGTTTTTGGGACATGTGCCAACACCTATTCTAAAGAGAGGACTTCCGTGAGATTCATTTGGTGCATGGGAAGAGGCTTCAATAATCTCTGAGAGAGAGAAAACCAAAGGAGAAGGGGCACAAGGTTTTTAGGATGAGTGCAGTCCTAGGTATTTGACCTAGGTTTCGGGAAGCCATTGCATGTGCTATGTGCATCCAAAGCCCACAAAACTTCAGAGAGAGTCTCCTCTGCCTCTCTATTGTGTCTACAAGCAACTCAAAGGGTCTATGAAGCCCATAGATAAAGATCAAAGTCATTCGATCAAAATAGCCCTTGAAGAACTTCGGTGTCGAGCTAGCACTCGCGGGGAGCCGATCAGGATCAAGAGCCTCATGTGGATGATCCATGGAGGCTAGATATCTATGTGGCTGCATCATCACTAGTAGACCTCCTCGATAATGATCAGATCACGACGATCGACTACCCACAAAAAAGATATTGTATTCTAAACACATTAATGTAGTAAATAGTTTGCTGCATAGTTTTATTTTTTAGATCTATATAAATGCATGCATATTATGTTTAGATTCTTAGTATAGGATTTAATATTTTGATATGATCAACAGGTAACTAATTAGATTAATTACTTTTTTCACTGCATCTTTGCTATTTTCAAAAAATTTTTCAAAAGTAGCACTGCAAATCCTGCACTACATTCTATAGTTTGCCATTCAAAAATCTAGATAAGATATTAATCAGTAAAGAGTAGAGACATGTCCTTCAAGACCTCCAAAAGATCGAGATGCTCTTGGTTGTTTTTGAGTAGATCCTCGATGTTCTTTAAGAGTGGCTTGACCATCTGATCTTTGCTCTACATTCACTTTCTCAGCCTTTCCTTTTTTGGTTGATCCTTTTCTTACCCAAGCTCCTTTAATCTTTCATATCCCATTTTCACCAAAGAGTGCTAATTATATGTATCTAAGTGATGCAGCACTCTCTTCAGCTCATTCTTCAAATCAATTCTAGCAAGTATGAATATAAGATTAAGAACCATATCGAAGGGTAGATTTTCTCTATTTTTAGTGATGGCTTCCTCTGTCTGATGAACTATAAAGGTAGCGAGGTCCAATGGGTACTCACAGATAATGTGCTGCATAAAATGAAGATCCTTTTCTATGACATAGTCAAATTTTCTCACCTAAGGCATGAAAATCTTATAGACAAAACTATGAAGCAGCCTTACTTCCAGGGATAGCTGATTTGCAAATAAACCCTTTATATTTTCAACATATGTCCATCCCAAAAAATGCACTAATGCATCCCTTCTTGAAAAAGTAGGAATATATGACTCATGAGTAGAAGGTAGCCAAAGTAGTTGACGAAGAAGACTAGTAGACACAAGCAGTTCCTTGCCTCTTACCTTTGAGTTGATTACATTTGGTTCTATAGAGGCATTTTCATAAAATTCTAAAACCCGTTGAGGATATATAGCTTCATTTAGTGAACAAAAAAACTCCCGACAAACTTTCTAATTTTTCAACAAATCGCAGACCCTTCTCGATCAAAAAGGTTGAAATCGATTCTTCTTCCCAAGATAATGGGATAATTTGACAATGATATCTTTGGAGAAGACATGAAGAGGGTAGGAGTTGAAGTTGATTGATCCTTGTTCAAGCTAAGCTTCGGAGTTTCCTTTTTGGAGGACTGGATTCTAGTTCAACTGCTATCATTTTAGGGCTCGTCCACTTTTCTTTGGATATCTTTCGGTGCCTCATTCATTGGGTGATTTGCTTTAGCATAGCCATCTTCGAGCAAGATCCCATCGTAAATCCATAGAAAAGGACAAAGGACAAACGGTTTTGTGGGGTAGGGTTTAAGAAAAGGATGGTTTAAAGAAATAGGAATGAAATAGTGAAAGGGGATTGCTAGGGTTTTTTGTTTTAAAATTGGGTCCTGCAATCTGAGTCGACTTAGATTATATGTCGATCGGCTCAATCGAGAGTCAACTAAGTCTACAGGGTTAGTCAACTAATGATTGATCGACTAAATTTTCTAGTTAGCTAGCTTAATTTGGCATAAAAAAAGTTTCAAACAATTGGCTTTCTATAAAATAATGCAATAAATCATGTCGATAAATAATTCATATTAAAATCAATCAATTACACATTAAACACATAATTCAACAAAAATAAATTAAAGTAGACATTCACAAAAATAAATCAAAATAACTTGGTCAATCAAGAAATTTATGTGAAAAATAATGTTAGATGTATACCCCTGAATCCAGATTGGCTAAACACTTATAATACACTTCTAAGGGCAATTTTATAATTTTGACTATAAATTAATAAAAGAGTTAATTTTTATCACAGTATGTATTTAAAGTGTCTATGATACATCATTTAAGTTAATGGTAATGATAGTTCATATTTTCAAGAGTTAAAAATTTAAGACATGAATTCTCATAACTAACTCATAAATTGCTCTCGACCGTAGGAACATCATGAGGAGGGTGATCGATCCGAAAGATTAGTGTACGATCACTTTCTCAGGATAGCTGTATCTTGAGTCTATGGTGTGGAGATACCGGAGTGAGAGTATAGGTACTCATTAGAGAACGAGGTCATTGAGCGTGACCATCTCGAGCAGTCACAAGGAAGTCTACCTTCTTATCGATGATTGGCTCGATGTTGTAGAGGTATGTCTGGTTCTTTACCTGAGGTGCATCGATAGTTCATCTTGAGGGTGTTATAGTTTGACTATACTATTACTCGATTTCCTAGCCATTCGAAATCCTGAGGTGTATGTTAGCTATAGCATGTTCATAGTAGGAATTGGATCGTACCAATAGGAGATCTATCTACCTTGATAGATAAGGAGTAGCCCTATGATAATCATGAGATTGAGTCCATAAGCTCATGGCCATGGCAGAGTAAAGATGATAGAAAGAGTTTCTATTAGAATTTTACATTAGACTCAAATCGAATGATTAATTCATATGATGGATGTTGGATTTGATGAGTTCACCTTAATCTTAATCCTATTATGGCTCAAGATAGAAGAACCCAATCACATAGGTAACTACACTAAGAGGTTCATTTTTAGTTCTAATGGATTGCCACCATATACTGCTAGGTATTACTGGTGAATTTTGAAAGCAATTAAAATGATTTTGATGATCGATCATTCTAATTATATGAATTAGAAAAGTTTCAATCGATCGAAAAGTGTTTCGATGATGTCGATGATACAGATCGTGATATATCTTATTACCATATGGAACTGAACCTAATTGGATCACACAAATCAGGATTTATATCTAGATGTCATCACTTGAGCTAACCCATTTTGATTGATTTAGATAAGATCTAATTAGGTTCAAGGTAATCATGCTAGCACATGATTGAGCCTGACTTTCTCCTTCTATAATCTTTCTGATTCATCGTAACTAAGTCAAATTTGATTTGACTCATTCTTGTATCTTGAATGGGTAATTTTATTTGATTGAAATCTATCTAGGTTAGATTAATTATAAAAATTAAATCCATTCATGATGAAATTGGACTAGGGTCAAAAGTTGACCTTATTGAGAGAACTGAAGGTCACCTGATCAGAGGCTTCTAGAAAATTCTCTAGAAATAATTTTACTTTGATTTTTGGATATGAGATTGGGCTCAAGTTATTCTCTGGGTGAGCCTAATTTCATGATTTTTTGTGATGCCTAGATTGGGTTTCTAATAGAGTTTGATTTGGATCAAACTCTTGAAGGGAGGAGTCCCATGCGCCATGGACTCCTCCTTATCCTTTCTTCTCACCAATTTGGGAGGAGTTTTGTGTGACAAAACCTAATGAATATCAAGTGGGTGATGTGGGTTATCAAATTGGAGTCCTAGATAATCAAGCAAATGTGTTGCTTGATCATTTAGGAGTCTAGATGGCACAAGGATATTCTATAGAAATACCTACACATAAGGCTTTGAGAGAGATTTCTAATTGCCACACCGATATGCTGCCACCCCTTCCATCTTCCATGCCCCCTCTGATCCTCTCTCCCCTTCTTCTATGTGCCAAAAGTTGGGTGCAATTCATAGAATAAGATTCACTCTAATTTTTGAAGAGTTCAGCATCTACATGATGGTGTTTATGAGATGGACAAGCTGCCTTCAGAAGTTATTTTGAAGATTCTTCAGATCAAATTCAGATCTAATCTTTGAAACAAAGATTTATGAGAAGAATACATCCAGATCCTACTTGAGTGGACACCGGTAGAGGCCAAGCATGTGCGTGGCTCCTTCCAGAACCTAAAGAAAGATCAGGATCATCATAGGATAATCAGATTACCCAAACAAGGTAAGAAATTAAATTGATTTAATTTTATTTTTAATTTTTAATATCAGATCACTATGATTAGATCTAAGAACTTTTATATTTGATTAGATCATTTAAAATTTTTTTTAGAAAAATTCACCTCAGATCTGATAAGATTTGTAGGATCTTTCGACGGAAAATGAGATTTTTCTTCAACTAGTATCAGAGCCAGATTGACTGTTCTTCAGATCTATTTTAGATCTAATTTAATTTTTATTTATGATTTAATATTAAGTAATTTTATATGTCACATTAGATGTGATTAGATCTAAAATAAAAAATTAAAATTAAATAAATTTAGATCTACAATGTATGAGATGCATGACTAGACTAGGTATAGAATATTTCTATGTGTAGTCTAGCATAATCATGTTTTTAATTTAATTAAAAATAATTTTAGATCCTTTTAATTTCTATTTTTTTAAAGTTATAATTATTGTAATAAGATCTAAAAAATAAAAAATAAAGTTTTAATTTATTTATATGAGATATGAAAGATGCATGCTTAGACTAGTTATAGAAAAGTTCTATAAAATATCTAGAATAGTTTTATTGGAATAGTTTTATTTGATGTGATCAAATTTAAATTTTATTTTTTTAAATATTATATATGATATATCAGATCTGAAAGCATGCATGTTTAAATGAGATGTATGCAAAACATGTATAAGTTAGATCATTAATTGTATATATAATATATGATTTAGATCTAACTAGTTTTATAGTAGAAATCATATTTTTGATTAAGGTATTTTCCTTGACCGTCTGGTCATAAGAACAAAGCAGGGTTTAAAGGCCCTCTTCTTTCATTCGATGCGGTGTTCTTATGACGTGTAGGAGTGCTGTGCATTCGTCCTTAATTAGAAATCAAAACTTATTTTTCTACAAAACCTAGATCCTAAAATCCTAGGATTTTATTACATGTTTTGTTCATGAATCTAAAACTTAATTAAAAATTAAGATTATGAAATTAATTAGATCTAAAATTATGAATTTTTAGATCTAAGATATATTCATAAAATTGGATTTGGGCTTGGATAGCTCAATTAGGTCTAGCGGTTGATCAAACCAAATCAAGAGTTGGTTAGGTGGAATCAAAGAAAGCTTAGATTTGACCATCCTAATAGGATTATATCTGGGTAAAAATTGAATCACATTGAGATGTGACTCAATCAAGTTAAGATCTAATTTGGCTTCTCGATTCAATCCTGGATTATAGGCTAACCTAATTGATTCTGCTTTGATAATTTGATGTCTAAGATAAGTCTGACAGATACTATCGACTGATTTTTAATTGAGAGCTACTCGACCTAAATGCATTGTTGTCAAGTTAATGGCATATCCCTTCCACCGGTCTTACTTGATTATTTGTGTCGACCTAGTTCTGATTTGAGGTGGCTAACAATTTGAGCCAATCCATACCACTAGATTGGTCATAATTATTATGACTAAGTCAAGTCAAGTTTAAAGAAATCTAAACTAAATCTCCATAAGAAAATATTAAATCTAAGATCTTCCACCATTATAGATATGCAGACCCTTCTCAGGGTTGATTGTTCTTGACTGGTTATAGTGGCTCAGTTGCATCGAAAAGATGCCACCATATTTATTAGGCATTGGATGCTATGGGTTGGAGGATGGGTTGGGCTCAATATTTTGGATATGATGAGAAATCCAATCAGAAATCCAATTTGTACAAATGATGGATATGACTTAACTAAGGAGTGGATCAATATTTCGAACTTGGTGAGATTCATGAATTAAAGACCAAGTTTAAGTGCACCATGATTAAATAATCATTGGATAAGAGTATCCACTCATCGGTTGACCCATCACCAATAACTATTAGGTGAGGTGATGAGCCAGTCAGTGGGACCACACCACCCACTAGAAATCTATAATCATGAAGATTTTTGCATCTCTACCAAGAAAATGTAGGGATCTGAATAAATAGTGAGAGCCTAATTTATTTAAAAATGAAACCTCTAAACAAATTCATTAAGTCTAATTGCAAAATCTAACTAAAAATTTTGACTCTCTATAGAAAATGTCTGCATCCAACCCACTAGCCCATATCTTGGACACCCATAGACTAACAGGACTCAACTATAAGGATTGGCTTCAAAACTTCAAAATTATTTTGGGTTTCGAGAAGTTGACTTATGTGTTGGAACAGGATCCTCCCACCATACTGGCCCATCCATCCACTGATCAGAGAGAATCTCTTAAGAAGTGGAAGGATGAAGATAACAATGTCAGGTATTACATGTTGGGCTCGATGTCTGATGAGCTCTAGTGCCAACATGAAGATATTAAGACTAGCCACCAAATGTTGGCTCACCTGCAAGAGTTGTTTGGTGAACAGAGTCGCACAACCAAATATCAAGTCACTAAGAGACTATTTAAGGCTTAGATACATGATGGGCAGTTGGTCCAAGATCATTGTCTAATGATGATCAAGGACTTAGAAGAGCTTGAAAAGCTTAGTGTGAAGTTAGATCAGGATCTGTAGATTGATATAATTCTATAGTCCTTGATAGATGCATATGGGCAGTTCATCAAGAACTACCATATGCATAAACTTCAGAATATCTTAGCTAAACTTATGAACATGCTGGTTACTGCTGAGCTTTCTGTGAATGGTTCTAAAGGCTCAGTACTTGCTATGGAGCAGACTTTTTTCAAGAAAAAGTCTTTTGAAAAGAAGAAGTCCATGAAGAAGTAGAAGATGGATGGTGGGAAGAAGAATATATAGCCGAAGAAGAAGGCCGACAAAGAAAAAAAATTTCATTGTAACACTAACAGCCACTAAAAGTGGAACTGCCCTCTTTACCTAGCTAGCTTGAAGAACAAGAAGGAGGTAGGTCCTTCTAAAGGTATACTCATTAGAGAATCTAACCTTACAGTTTCTTCTGCAACTAGTTGGATGCTTGACTCTGGTTCTAGTGCTCACTTATGTACTTTCATGCAGGATCTTAAGGAGAGCAGGAGGCTGAGGGATGGTGAGATGATCCTACACATCGAAAATAAAGCAAAAGTTGCTGCTGTGGCCGTGGAAACCTACCCTCTTCAATTATCGACTGGATTAAATTTAGTTCTTAAGGACTATTTTTATGTGCCTGTAGTAAGCAGGAATTTAATTTCTATTTCATGTTTAGCATAGGAAGGCAATGCAATTAGTTTTCTTGAGGACCATTGTAATATTCTTTTTGAAAGAAATAAAATTGCAAGTGGTTTTTTTATAAATGATCTCTATTAGTTACATATTGATGTTTCTATTTTTAATATCAAGCAAAACATGAACATCATAGAATCAAAGTGACCTTGGGATAGTCTAAATGATAGGTATCTTTGGCATCTTAGGCTAGGTCATATAGCTGAAGATAGGATTAACAAATTGAAGAAATTCAGGCTATTAAGTCCATTGACTTCCAAGTCATATCCGATTTGTGAATCATGCCTTCATGGCAAAATGATCAAGCTTCCTTTTGTGGGACATGGAAAAAAGCCACAGACCTACTTGCCTTAGTACATACTGATGTATGCGGCCCATTTGATGTATCGGTCAGGAGTAATTATGTCTACTTCATTATCTTTATCGATAATTTATCTCAGTACGGGTATGTAAATTTGATGTGACATAAGTATGAAGCTTTTGAAAAGTTTAAGAAATTTAGACTCGAAGAAGAAAAATAAACAAAAAAATCCATTAAGGTTCTTCAATCAAATCGAGGAGGCGAATACCTTAGTCGAAAATTTCTAGACTATCTTAAGGATAATGGCATAGTCTCTCAATGGACTCCACTTGGAACGTCTCAATTCAACGAGATTT
This sequence comes from Cocos nucifera, assembly GCA_006176705.1. Classification (NCBI taxonomy): domain Eukaryota; kingdom Viridiplantae; phylum Streptophyta; class Magnoliopsida; order Arecales; family Arecaceae; genus Cocos; species Cocos nucifera. The sequence goes on from QRFJ01001436.1 coordinate 323,837, forward strand.
TAGAACAAAAAATTCAGATCCTATTAGATATGGTCTGATCCACGATGAGTTTCACGGACCTTCTTGAATTTTTTTGGGGAGATAGTCTGATGACCGCTATATATTTACTGAATAGGATTTCCTCTAAGATCATTCCCACCACACCGTATGAGATATGGTATGGTAAAAAACCATGTCTGAGTAATCTCAGAATTTGGGATTGTTCAACCCATGTCAAGAGATAATAGGCAGATAAATTAGAGTCTAGGTCCTTTAGAGCTTAGTTTATTGAATATCCTAAAGAGTCATTAGGATATTATTTCTATTTTTCGGAAGATCATAATGTGATTATGAGTCGACAGACCATCTTTCTTGAAAAATAGTTTATTCTAGATGGTGGCATCGAAAGATAGATTAGACTCCAGGAGAAAGTCTCTGAAGAGAAACAAGCTAAGGAGCCTATGGAACCCAATCAAGTTGAGCCAACCTAGATACTGAAGGGAAATCCTGATTTTTCGGTCCAAGTTCATTCAGATCTGCTCAGATCAAGAGATATATTTCAAAAAAAATTTTCTTTGATCTATATTAGATCTAGGATGTTTCAGATCTGATTCTTATTATTTTAATAAATAAAATAAATTAAAGATAAATTAAATCAAATTTAATTTACCTAATTTGGGTAATCCAATTACCCATTGATGATCCTGTATGCAGCGGAAGGTTCTGGATCTAGCCACGCAAGCACCTGGCCTCTACCGGTATCCACTCGGGCTGGATCTGGAGATCCTCTTCTTCTCTATCATGCCTCCAAAAATTAGATCTGGATCTGATCTGGAGGATCTTCAAAACTCCTTTTGAAGATCAGCAGTCGTCCTTTGCAGTAGTGCAGCCTTCTAGCTTTTGATCGCCTTTCTCTTGCTTGAATCGCACCAACAAAAATCCAAAACTCCTTTTGGACATGGAGAGCAAGGGGAGAAGGTGGTTTGGCATGGAGAAGGAGGGGAGAGGCAGCCTAGGGGCATGGGGAATTCTGATTACTCTTTGAGTTGGGTACAGGGTCTTATTTATAGACTAACTGTGATCCAACTCCTCTTCTTCCCAACCAATCACAACCCTTTGTGAAATCAGATCTAAATCTGATTGGTGGGAATAGAGTCCCCTGGATTCCTCCTTAGAGGGTGCCTAAGACCAGTCAAACTGGATTCTTAGAAGAACTCTAATTGGAATCCAAAAGGGAGGTGGAGTCCTTGTCCAACAAGGACTCCAGGGCACCTCCAACTTGGGCACACGCCTAGGGTGGCATGCGCCCTCCTCCTTGCTAGGTTCTGGCAGGGGGACAGGCCCCCACCAGCTCTCCAATAGGTACATGACATGTGGTCAAAAGTCAAAGTGTCAATGGTCAACATTTGACCAGTCAAATTTCTTTATATTTTTACACCATCTTTCGGCTAATATAAATCTATTTTAAAAAGAAAAAAATAGCCTGATCTTTGATCTTGGATCGGCATTGGCAGAAAGATGGTGTAGAAGCTCGGCTCTTTTTCTCGGCACCCGTTGCTTCAAAGAAGCCTTTAACCTATAGCCTGGCTTCGCCCTATACCAAAGCTTCACCTTGATCGGAGATATCAATTTTTGATGGCCTCGGGTCCTTTTTATAGAGCTAAGAGGGCTAGATATTTTTTCCTAAAAGCAATATGGGACTAATAGCCTTTGTAATCGTAAAAATATAAAGAAATTTGGATAAAATTTGAATCAAAATATCTCTGATATGACTCTGATAAATTTGATAAAATCCAGCCATTCAACAGGAATCCAACGGTCCAAAAATCATCAAAATCGGATGCAGATAAGCTCAGATCGGGTCGGATTAAATTCTGGCCGTTGGATTGTGCTTGATCGAGGAAATCTGGCCGCAAATCATGCTTCGGGAGTCTTGATCACCGCCGGCAGCATTCTGGACCGTCGGATCATCGCTTGGATCGAGTGCTGCCATCCGATGGTGATCCGCGTGATGTTTGTATCTGAATAAAATTCGGAAGCAACCACAGCCGTCCGATCCTGACCGCAAACAACCACATCCATCCGATCGCGCAATAACTATTCCCATGGACCGCATGGACCGGCCGCACCGCACACCGCAACCAATCAGTGCCGCTGTTGTCGGACGAAAAGACTAAATTACCCTTGTGAGCCGCGATAAATTTCTGTAGACCCTTAAGGGGTCTAGGTCCACCACGTGGCAATCTCTGATTCGCCGGAATTTGCTGAGCTGGCGGTCCATGCCTAGATCGTGGACCGGCTGATGGCTTCAACGGCTGAGTCGGCTTGATGGCTTGGCTTGGCTTGGTGGCTCGGCTTACGGAGCCGGCTGAGCCATTTTCTTTTTTTATTTAATTTTTATTTATTTTATATCTTTCAAAATTCATATCTTTTCCATTTTAGCTCCGTTTTACTTGAAATTTATTTCGTTGTGATCAAAAAAATGAGCTCTTTCTATTGATAATAAAATTTTATTTTTTAATTTTTATTATTTTTATTAATTTTTTAATTAATAAAAATATGAATTTTTCAAAAATTATATATAAATTGATTATTAATTCTTAAAAATTAATATCAATTAATTGATAAATTAATACTTTTATTGATGAATTTATTATACTTATCACCCTCTCCCCATGTCCAACAAAAGAGAGTTTAGTCATTTTGCCTTGAAGACAAGATTCACAAGTTGGATATGACTCGAAAGTCAATGGACTCAATAGCCCATTTTTCTCCAATTTATTGATCCTATCTTCTGCTATATGACCTAATCTCAAGTGCCATAGATATCTGTCATTTGGACTATCCCTAAGTCATTTGGCATTCACGTTTTGCTCGATAGTTAGAATAGGTACATCAATGTGTAGCTGATAAAGACCATTAATAAGGAAACCATTTGCAATTTTATTTCTTTCATAAATAATGTTACAATGGTCCTTAAAGAAGGTGATCACATAACCTTCTTGTGCTAAGCATGAAACAGAAATCAAATTCCTGCTAGCTGTAGGCACAAAATAACAGCCTTTCAAAACTAAGTCTAACCAAAATGGTAATCGAAGAGGGTATGTTCCCACGGCTACTGCAGCAACTCTTGCTCTATTATCGATGCGTAGAATCATGTCTCCATCCCTCAGCCTTCTGCTATCCTCAAGACCCTGCATGGAAGTGCACAGATGAGCACTAGAACCAGAGTCAAGCACCCAATTGGATGCAGAAGAAATCGTAAGGTTGGACTCAATAACGAGCATATCGCCAGAAGGACCTTCCTTCTTGTTCTTCAGGGTGGCTAGGTAAGTAGGGCAGTTTCGCTTCCAATGGCCGTTGCTGGTGCAATGGAAACACTTTCCTTTGACATCGGCCTTCTTCTTCGGCTCTGCCTTCTTCTTCTTTGATCCTTCCATCTTTTGCTTTTTCACAGACTTGTTTTTCTTTCCATAAGACTTTTCTTTGGAAGAAGTCCATTCCATAGAAAGAACTGAGCCTATAGAACCTTTCATAGAAAGCTCAGCGAACAGCATATTCATTTAATTCGGCCAAGGAATTTTGAAGTTTATGCATGTGGTAATTCATGATGAATTGCCCATATGCATCAGTCAAGAATTACAGAAAATATCATTGCACGTCCAGTCTAACTTACACCGAGCTTCTCAAGCTCTTCCATGTCCTTGATCATTGTCAGACAGTGATCTTGGACTGACTGCCATCATACATCTTAGCCTTAAAAAGTCATTTCATAACTTGATATTTGGCTGCCGAACTTCGTTCACCAAACTCATCTCCGACAGAGTGAGCCAAATTTGGCGAGCAGTCGATATCCTCAGTTGGCGCTGAGTCATCAGACATCGAAGCTCGCCAACATGTAATATATTAGCCTTATTATCTTCGTCTATCTTTTCTCCAGAGACGCTCTTATTCAATAGATGGACGGGTGGTAAGGTGGGAGGGTCCTGATCCAAACATGGTTAACTTCTTGGAACCTAAAACTATTTATAGTTCCTGAGCAATCTTAATAATTGGGTCCAATCAGTCATGTGTGTCCAGGATACGTGCCAATGGGTTGGATGCGGATATTTTCTGTAAGAGAGTGCAAGGTCAGATTCGTAAGTTAGATATGTAATTTTGAACTTGACC
>QRFJ01001437.1:0-64725 GCA_006176705.1 Cocos nucifera
AAGGTCCAGACTTGGTTTGAGTGCATCGAGTCGATCTCTGACTTCATTGCCTCAAGCCATTTCTCGGAGTCGATATCTGATATCGCCTCGTTGTAGGTTTTGGGATCATCACCATGAGCACCATTACCTATGAGGAACATTTCCTCTACATCCTCTGAAATAATACCTAAGTATCTTTCAGGGGGACGGGAAACTCTTTCCGATCTACGAGGTGGAGGAGGTAGTGTTCTTATTGGCTCAACCTGATTTGGTTCCACTTGGTCCTTAGCTCTTTCTGCTTGTGAGACTTTCTCATCAAGCTTAATCTGCTTTCCAATGCCACTATCTTGAATAAACTATTTTTCAAGAAATATGGCATGTCGACTCACAATCACATTGTGGTCTTCTGGAATGTAGAAATAGTATCCTAATGACTCTTTAGGATATCCTATGAATCGAGCTCTAAAGGACCTAAACTCTAACTTGTCCGCTTGTTGTCTTTTGACATGAGCCGGACAACCCCAAATTCTGAGATGACTCAGACTTGGTTTCTTACCGTGCCATATCTCATACGGTGTGGTAGGAACGGTTTTAGAGGGAACCCTATTCAGTAGATAGATTGAAGTTAATAATGAATGTCCCCAAAGAAAATCTGGGAGGTCTGTGAAGCTCATCATGGATCGAACCATATCCAATAGAGTCCGATTTCTCCGTTCTGAAACCCCGTTGAGTTGAGGTGTTCCTGGTGGAGTCCATTGAGAGACTATGCCATTTTCCTTAAGATAGTCTAGGAATTCCCGGCTAAGGTATTCACCTCCTCGATCTGATCGAAGAACCTTAATGGGTTTTCCAGTTTGTTTTTCTACTTCATGTCTGAAATTCTTTGAACTTTTCAAAAGCTTCAGACTTGTGTCTCATAAGATACACATACCCATACCTAGACAGATCATCGGTAAAGGTAATGAAGTAGACAAAATTGCCTCTAGCCGGCACATCAAATGGGCCGCACACATCAGTATGTACTAGGGCAAGGAGATCTGTGGCCCTCTCCCCATGTCCAACAAAAGGGAGTTTAGTCATTTTGCCTTGAAGACAAGATTCACAAGTTGGATATGACTCGAAAGTCAATGGACTCAATAGCCCATTTTTCTCCAATTTGTTGATCCTATCTTCTGCTATATGACCTAATCTCAGGTGCCATAGATATCTGTCGTTTGGACTATCCCTAGGTCGTTTGGCATTCACGTTTTGCTCGATAGTTAGAACAGGTACATCAATATGTAGCTGATAAAGACCATTAATAAGGAAACCATTTGCAATTTTATTTCTTTCATAAAGAATGTTACAATGGTCCTTAAAGAAGGTGATCACATAACCTTCTTGTGCTAAGCATGAAACAGAAATCAAATTCCTGCTAGCTGCAGGCACATAAATAACAGTCTTTCAAAACTAAGTCTAAACCAGATGGTAATCGAAGAGGGTATGTTCCCACGGCTACTGCAGCAACTCTTGCTCCATTACCGACGCGTAGGATCATGTCTCCATCCCTCAGCCTCCTGCTATCCTCAAGACCCTGCATAGAAGTGCATAGATGAGCACTAGAACCAGAGTCAAGCACCCAACTGGATGCAGAAGAAACCGTAAGGTTAGACTCAATAACGAGCATACCTCCAGAAGGACCTTCCTTCTTGTTCTTCAGGGTGGCCAGGTAAGTAGGGCAGTTCCGCTTCCAATGGCCGTCGCTGTTGCAATGGAAACACTTTCCTTTGCCATCGACCTTCTTCTTCGGTTCTGCCTTCTTCTTCTTTGATCCTTCTACCTTTTGCTTTTTCACAGACTTCTTTTTCTTTCCATAAGACTTTCTTTTGGAAGAAGTCCGTTCCATAGCAAGAACTGAGCCTTTAGAACCTTTCATAGAAAGCTCAGCGGTAACCAGCATATTCATCAACTCGGCCAAGGAATTTTGAAGTTTATGCATGTGGTAATTCATGATGAATTGCCCATATGCATCAGTCAAGGATTGCAGAATAATATCATTCTGCAAGTCCAAGTCCAACTTCACACCGAGCTTCTCAAGCTCTTCCATGTCCTTGATCATTGTCAGACAGTGATCTTGGACTGACTGCCCATCACGCATCTTAGCCTTAAAAAGTCGTTTCGTGACTTGATATTTGGCTGCGCGACTCTGTTCACCAAACATCTCCTGCAGGTGAGCCAACATTTGGCGAGCAGTCCCGATATCTTCATGTTGGCGCTGGAGCTCATCAGACATCGAGCCCAACATGTAGTATCTGGCCTTATTGTCTTCGTCAATCCATTTTTCCAGAGACGCTCTCTGTTCAGTGGATGGACGAGCTGGTAAGGTGGGAGGGTCCTGGTCCAAAACATGTGTTAACTTCTCTGAACCCAAAACAATTTTGTAGTTCCTGAGCCAATCTTTATAATTGGGTCCAGTCAGTCTATGTGTGTCTAGGATACGTGCCAGTGGGTTGGACGCAGACATTTTCCTGTAGAGAGTCAAAGATTCTAGTTAGATACTGTAATTTTGACTTGACCAATTTGTTTAGGGATTTTATTTTTAAACAAATTAGCTCCCACTATTTTCTCGGATCCCTACACTCCCTCTGTAGAGATGCGAAAATCTCCGCGATTGAATGATTTCTAGTGGGTGGTGCGGTCTCACCAACTGACTCATCACCTCACCTAACAGTTATTGGTGATGGGTTAGCCAATGAGTGAACAACTCTTGTTCAATGATTCTCTAATCATGGTGCACCCAAACTTGGTCTCTAATTCATGAATCTCACCGTATCCGGAATATTGATCCACTCCTTAGTTAAGTCAGACCCACCATTTGCATAGACTGGGTTCCTAATTGAGGTCTCTCACCGTATCCGGAATATTGAGCCCAACTCATCCTCCAGCCCATAGCATCCAATGCCTAATAGACATGGTTGCGTCTTCCCGGTGCAACTGAGCCACTGTATCCAGCCGAGAACAATCAACCCCGGGAAGGGCCCGCACATCTACAATGGTGGAAGACCTCAGGACTTAATCTTTTCTTAGGGAGAATTGATTCAGGTCTCATTAAACTAGACTTGGCTTAGTCATAACAATTATGACTAACCTAGTGGCATGGGTCAGCTCGGATTATTGACCACCTCAGATCAGAACTGTGTCAACAGATATGGCCAGGTAAGTGAGACCGGTGGAAGGAATATGCCATTAACTCGTACAAGAACGCATTCAGGTCGAGTAGCTTCCAATTAAAAACCAGTCGGTCGTCTGTGCCAAACTTACCTTAGACACCAAATTGTTGAGTCAGAACCAATTGGGTTAGCCTACAATCCAGACTCTAACCTCTGAGCCTAATTAGGTCTTGCTTGATCGTGACTCGATCTTGACCCAGACTTAATCCTATTAGGCTGGTCAATTTAAGCATTGTTGATCCCATCTAACCAACTCTTGATTCGGTTTGATCAACCGCTTAGACCTAATTGAGCTACCCAAGCCCGAACCCAGTATTATGAATATGTCTTAGATCTGAAATTCTCAATTTTAGACCTAATTAATATTCCATAAACTTAATTCTTAATTAAGTAGGGTTCATAAACAAAATATGCACAATAAATCCTAGGGTTTCAGGATCTAGGGTTTTGCAGAAAGTAAGTTTTGGGTTTCTGATTAAGGACGAACACGCAGCACCCCTACACATCATAAGAACACCCCATCGAATGGGAAGAGAGGGCCTTTAAACCCTTCTTCGTTCTTATGACCGGACGGCCAAGAGGAACGCCTTAATCAGGAACATATAAATACTACAAAACAGTTAGATCTATATCATATATCTCATATACAAATTTAGATCTAATCATGGCATATTTTGCATACATCTCATGTATCAAATCATGCATGTTTTCAGATCTAAATTATCTCATAATAATCTAAAAAATTAGATTTAAATTGATCTAATCAAAATAAATTCTAATCTAGACAATTATGTAGAACTATTCTACAACTAGTCTAGACATGCATCATCATATCTCATATGATATTTAAAATTAAATAATTTTTATTTGCTATTTTTTAGATGTTATTATAACACTTATAATATCAAAAAATAGTAAATAAGAAGATCTAAAATATGATTTAATTAATTAAAATCAATTAGACATGCAAGAACTATTCTATAGAACTATTCTATTCTAGAACTAGTCATGCATATCTTCATGAATTTAGATCCAAATCATTTAATTTTAATTTTTTTGATTTCAGATCTGATCACATCTCATGTGACATCTGAAATCACCTTATTTTCTAATTAAAATTGAAAATTTAAAATCAGATCTAAACTAATTTTAGAACCATGGCTCTGATACCAGTTGAAGGAAAAATCCTGATTTTTCCGGATCCAGGTTCGTTCAGATCTGATTGGATCAAGAGATATATTTCAAATTTATTTTTTCTTTGATCTCATATCAGATCTTGAGATAGTTTCAGATCTGATTCTTATTAGATCTTAATAAAAATAAAAATAAAAATAAATTAAATTAAATTTAATTTAATTTATATCTTGATGTTGGATAATCCTATTACCCTGTTGATGATCCTGTACTTGCATTGCGGAAGGTTCTGGATCTAGCCACGCAAGCGCCTGGCCTCTACCGGTATCCACTTAAGGCTAGGATCTAGAGATCCTCTTCTTCTCTATCACCTCTCCAAAAATCAGATCTGGATCTGATCTGGAGGATCTTCAAAACTCTTTTGAAGATCTGCAGTCGTCTCTTTGCAGCAGCGCAGCCTTCTTGCTTTCTGATCGCCTTTCTCTTGATCTGGAATCGCACCAAACTGGAATCCCAAAACTCTTTTTGGACGTGGAGAGCAGAGAGAGGAGAAGAGAGATGGCATGGAGAAGAGGGAGAGAGGCAGCCTTGGGGCATGGCTAAGAGAGAACTCTATTAAAAGTTTTCAGGCGCAGATAGGGTCTTATTTATAGATGCTAAGTTGTGCCATCCAACTGCCATCTTCCTCCCAACCAATCACAACCCTTTGTGAAATCAGATCTAAATCTGATTGGTGGGAATGAGATCCCCTGGATTCCTAATTAGATGAGAGCCCCCTCAATTTAGCCTTAGATGGTGCCTAAGACTGGTCAAAGTCTGGATTGCTTAGGCGCCACCTAAGTAGGAATCCAAGAAGCAACCTGGAGTCCCATCCATATGGACTCCTAGGCATCCTCCTATCCATGGGCTCACGCCTCCCTTGGCGTGCGCACCTTCTCCTTTCCAGGTTCTGGCAGGGGGACAAGCCCCCACCAGCTCTCCAATAGGTGCATGACATGTGGTCAAAAGTCAAAGGGTCAATGGTCAACGTTTGTCAGTCAAAAGGTCAGACTTTTGACCAAAGTCAAAGAACAAGAAATGGCAGGTGACCAAAAATGGCAGGTAATGTCTCAAATATCTCAAAATAAGACAACCTTTTCTGACTTGGACAACCTCCAGTCAGACCATAGTAAAGGCCTCTGAAGTTGAGCACAAACTCCTTTGGCTCAGTCAGGAACAACTTATTTATGATAGTAAAAGAAGAACGTTAGGTTCAATCGAGTGCTAGCACGATTTCCTTGAACCTAATTGAATCTCATTCAGATCAATTGAACTAGATCAGTTCAATTGATGATCACCAGATTCAAACCCTTGTTTGTGTGATCCCAGTTAGGTTCAGTTCTGTATGGTAATGGGATATGTCATGATCTCTATCATCGACATCATCGAAACTCCTTTCGATGGATCAGAACTCTTCTGATTCGAGACAGCTAGAATGATCGATCATCTAAATCATTCTAATTGCTCCCAAAATCCACCAGTGACACCTAGCAGTATATGGTGGCAACCCATCAGAGCTGAAAAATGCGAACCTCTTGGTGCAGCTACCTGTGTGATTAAGTTCTTCTATCTTGAGCCCCGATCAGATTAGGGTTAAGGTGAACTCGTCAAACCCTAGTCTCTGTCATATGATGTAATCATTCGATTCGAGTCCAATGTGAAAATCTTAAATAGAAACTCTTTCTATTATTTCACTCTGCCATGGCCATGGGCTTCATGGACTTGATTCTCATGATCATCATAGGGCTGCTCCTCTATCCACCGAGGTAGATAGATTCCCATCTTGATGCAATCCAGTTCCTACAATGAACATGCTATAGCCAACATACACCTCAGGGTTCCATATGGCTAGGAGACCGAGTAATGGTGTAGTCAAACTATAACACCCTCAAGGTGAACTGCCGATGCATCTCAGGTCAAAGAACCAGACACACTACTGCAGCATCGAGTCAGTCATTGACGAGAAGGTAGACTCCCTAATGACTACTCGAGGTGGTCACGCTCAGTGCCCTCATTCTCTAACGAGTACCTGTACTCTCGCTCTAGGTGTCTCCACACCGTAGACTCAAGACTCATCTACTAAAGAGAAGCGATTGTACACCAACCTTCCAGATCAATCATCATCCTCATGATGATCCTATGGTCAGGAGCATTTTATGAGTTAATAACGAAAATTCATGTCTTAAATTTTCAACTCTTAAAAATATGAATTATCATTATCATTAACTCAAGGGATGTATCACAGACACTAAATACACATTTATGATAGAAAATAATCCATTTTATTATTTATAGTCAAAATTATAATTTTGCCCCTAGAAGTGTATTACAAGTGTCAGCCAATTCTAGCTTCTAGGGCAGACATATCTAACAAAAACTAGGTAGAGACTTGGTGTTTGGCATGGGCTATCAAGCTAAGAGTCCATATTAATCAAGCAATTTGATTGCTTCATGGATTGGGACTCTAAGGTGGTGCTGGGTTCTCTATAAGAACCCTGGTGCCCTAGGGTTCCAAGGTTCTCCTCTCTACATGCCAAAAGGCTACCGCCCCTTCCTTCTTCCATGCCATCTCCTCCTACCTCTCTACCTCATCTCCATGCCCAAGAGGTTGGGCAAAGCAGCTAAGAAAGATTAAAGTCTTGTAGGCATAAAAGATCAGCAAACAATGTTCGTGAGACAAATGCACTGCCTTCAACGTTTGTTTTGAAGGTTCTACAAGAAGATTTTAGATCTAATTTTTGGATATCAGATCCAATAAGAGAAGGCACCCAGAACTAGTCTAAGTGGACTTTGGTAGAGGCCGAGCATGTGCATGGCTAGATCTAGAGCCTCAGCAACATTCAGATCATCATCAGGATAATTGTTTATCCTGAATAGGTAACAAATATTATTCCTGATCTATTTTAATTTTTATTTTTAATATCAAATCATAAGGATCAAATCTGAGAACTCTCAAATTAAATTAGAATAGAATAAAAAAATTTTGAAATTTTGATACAGATCAGATCGATCCTATGGTGGAAAAATTAATTTTTTCTTTCATAAATCTAATTAAATAAAATTCAATTAGATTTGGTTTAGGCTTGATTGGATCAAGTCCAATTGGTTTATTGGATAAGCCAATTGTAAGAAAAAATAATTGCTTGTTCAATTAGGACTTATATGCTCCCAATTTCTAATTTGATTAAAAATTAAATTAGATTTAAATTTAATTTTATCTAATTTAATTAGGCTCTTGGTTAGACTAAGATCATCCCTAATTGGGTTGTATTAGTTTTGATTTAATTGGATTCAAATAATAAGTTGGACCAAATCAAAACAAGAAGTCCTAGTGTGACTTGGATTTCTCCATCTTGCACCACCTTGCTTTTCATGCCCCCCATGCCAATTCTGTTGCCCAGATGAACAACCCAAAAAGGGGGGGGGGGGGGGAATTAGGTTTTCAAAAATTTAAACAGATATGTACAGTGATTAAAGATTAAATCCTGAGTGAATCAAATGTGAGAGTAAATAGAAGACACAAGCTAGAGCACACACATGCAAGAGGATTTTATAGTGATTCAGTGCACTCCTAGCATCTACATCCACTTTCCAAGCAAACTTTTGATGAGAATTTTACTATAATCCCTCAAGATTATAGTCGGATATTTTTTTGGACTCACTATCCAATAATCTAGTTGGTTTTTCCCTTGGTTCACTGACCATAACCCTTACCAGAATTAGATAAACCAATCTGATTAAACAAAAGGGGAGAAAAATCCCAAAACCCAAGTTTTAATCTTTGTTGAAACCAAATACATGCAAAGGGGAAAGAAAATGTTTCAACTCAAAAGGCCCCTTTGAATGAGCAAAAAAGTTGTTCTTGCAGCTCGTTGAAAGCCTCTTTGAATCCATGGAGTTAATGCACTTGAGGATTCTTTAATGCTTGAGAGAATAGATTGATTGAAGATGAGGATTTTCGTTCAACAACAGAGCATGTTTTTCTTTTCTCTCATTTTTCTTGATTGATCATGAATAAGCCTTCTTCCTTGTATATCTACAACATTCTCTCTCTTCTAGTGATGATTGAAGCTTAGAAAAAGTAAAATCCGAACGTTGGAGAGCAGCAACTAGCCATTGGAGTCAAAAAAATCTAATCTAGAATGCTCTATTAAAAAGTTATTGTTGAGTCTTGAGACCTCTTGATTTGTCTTGAGATGTTCCATCAAGTTATAGGGCCTCTCGATTTGAACAAGAGAGCTCTCACCTTCAGTCTTACAAAAAATCATTTTTCTGAAAAAAAATGGCTCGCCTGAGACTGAGACCTCTCGATTTCGAATGAGATGTCTTGCAGGGACTGCGAGACCTCTCACTCTCAAGGCACAGAAACTAGATTTCTATCACCTGAGATTGAAAGCTCTCGAGATTCTCTCGAGATCTCTCAAAATCATGCCAAAATAGCGCTTGGGGCATGCCAGTCCACTCGAGAGCTCTCAAAAAAATTTTGAGATGTCTCAACGACTGCTCTAAGATGATTTTGAGAGAATTTTCGCTCCATACAAGGGGATTTGAATTTTGATTGATTTCCACTTAATGTCTTCCTTGTTTTGGTCAAAGAGCTCTCTTTTTTTGATATTGAAATATTTAAAATAAAATATATTAGTAATCATTTTCTTTAATATTTGGTCATCATCAAAATCACTTAGGGGTTCAACAATCTCTCCCTTTTTGATGGTGACAAAATATTAAGCAATCAATAAAATGATTATAAGAAAAATGAATGTCATGAACTAATGAATGCAAAGTTTTTGTGCTGAAGCTCCTCCTTAATGTATGCTCTCATGAAATGAATAAGATTTGAATAATCATTCTCCCCCTTAATGTATGCTCTTATGAAATGAATAATATGAAATGAAAAAAATTGATATTTGATCAATTCAAATAATTCAATTTCTAAAAAGTCTCCTTTTTTGTATTTTAATTTGAATTGATTATACATTTGCATATTTTTTCTTAATATTTCTCTCCCTTTTTGTCATCATCAAAATCACAATAATGAAAGGGTCATAAAAAAGATAAAGAAGGTAAGAATATAAAAAGGATTGATTCCATTTCATGATTTAATACAACATAGTTAGAGGTGTATGTTGGTTTAAAAAAAATTGAAAGGAATATGCCCTCAAGCCAATTAATTTTTAGGCTGTTTGTATTTTATCTTCCTAACTCATGTAATGACATATTTTAATAAAATAAATAAAGACATTTATTTCATCATATGCAGTGTCTTATTATTTAAGATTATGATGAACCCTATAAATTAGGGCTATGGTTTTAAGATTATAATGAGATCGTACCAGTGAGATCTAAAACTTTAAAATCTTAATTTAAATATTTCTAGTCGATGGGATATTGAGTTAGGGATCAATATTTTTCGATAAGACTAGCACATTCTTTGTATTCTCAATTAAGAGGGTAATTGATCTCACAATAACTTGTGTATGATACTAATACAAGAATGTGGGTGCTCATTAGAGAATGAGTTCACTGAATTGATCCAAATCGAGAATATCTAATGGAGTCTTATCTACATGTCAATAGATGGTTCTCATAGTGGAATTTGTGCATGTAATCCTTTGATCTGAAACTACCATAGAATCTTATATATATAAATCCATATTTTGATTCATACTTATTCATGACTTAGTTATGTACGGGATGATCTAGATATGGTAGATTATATATATGAAGTTTGTGAGTAGGTTAACATGAAATCGATCACTCCTGGTAAGAGGAAATAGCATCCTACGTGCTTCAAACAAATAATGATTCAGGAAGACTTTGATCAAAGCATGATGAAAATTATAAATAATTTTTAATATTTCATTAAATGAATCATTATCATAAGATTGAAAGAGAAATGAATATGATATTGGGATTGACATATTTCCATATCCAGAGTCATATTCAGGATGTAGGGAGATCGAAGGATCTAGTTGCATGGTAATTTTCACTGAAGGATATTTTTGGTATTTCTATCAAATTTTTTATATATTTTGGATAGTTATAATATGTTGCTAGACATCAATCATGTCTTGTAGGTTTGATCAAATTAAAATTTTAATTTGATCATTAAATTAGAAAGAGTTCTAAATTAAATTGGGTTGGCTAGTTTTGACCTAAATCGGTTTGGTTGAGTTCTAACCAGATTAGGTCAAAACACACCCAAATCCACTGCTGGTTAGATGTAGAACCCAATGGGTCACACACAAAGAGAGTTGATTAAGGGTCTAATTGAATTAGATCATGTTTGCAAGATGAATATGCTAGCATATGTAGCAAACCCTAGCACCTGAAATCGAATTGAATTCAAATTGGCTTTCGATTTGGGCTAATTAAGATCCGATTTGAGCCAAATAGGATTTGGGCTTGAATTGGATTAACCTAGACTGATTAAACTTTAGTTGGGGTGCCATATACCTAAATCCCATGCACCAGAGAGTCTCTCTCTTGTGCGTGGGAAGTATTTCATGTGCAAAGGATTTTTGGCGCATGGAATTAGTTGGCGCCTACCTTCTTTGACTTTTTCCATTTGTTATGTTGTGTAAATATTTTTGAATTGGCATGGACATCTGATATGGAGTGCAGAAGAATCCTTCTGCAGATGAAATACTTCTTTTTTCCTTTTAAATTTTTTTGCCCAGGATTCTTTGTCGCCCAAGAGTCCTTGCCGCCTTGGACTCTATGTCGCCCACTCCTTCTTAACGCCTCTTAGACCAAGTCAAAGTCCCTTGGGACTTTGACTATTCAAAGATCATCTCCACATCTTCTTACTGAATGGGCCTCCCATTTTAAAGCCATTGGATGTCCTTTTTATATGATCTAAGGGATGAAATTGATGGCACCAAGAATGAAAGCTCGCGACTCTTCATAAAATAACTTACGTAGAATTAGTCCGAGAGTCCTTCTACTTTAAGGCACCTCTTGGACTAAGTCTACATGACGTTATTATCTGATGAGGAGTGAGAATGGCTGAAGGGACATGAGATAATATTTTGAAAGGGTGTGAGAAAATGTGTTGGCACCCTTACGTACATTATAAATAAGGGTGCGCACCAAGAGTCCGAGAGATGTGAAAAATTATCTTTCTTTCTTACAAGAGTTTTTTTTTATCCAATTTTCTTTCTTTCCTTCTCTTGTCTAGACCTTGTCCTTATAAAGATAAGAAGTCATCTTAAGACTAAGAGATTAGGATGGAAAATTAAGAAGACAAAGAAAAAGAAAGATAGATAAGGAGTGGCAAAGAAGGTGATATAAAGGCTAAAGAAGGTCTTGCCCATTTAATTAAAATTTTTATTATTAGAATTTTAATTATACAAATCAGAGGTGCTGGTGTCTTGATCAAATCTCTGTGTGGATCAACATTGGAGGGTGAACACATGGGCACCTGGTGGAACCTTTGACGGACTGCTACCGACAATCAGGGTCAATTTAGGATTTAGCGATAAGAGATATATTCTAATACTTTCTTTTATATTATAAATATATATTATATGATTTAATTGCTAATAAGATGGTCCTAGGGTTTGGGTTTGGTTTATATGATTTCATGTTTTTGCTTTGAAATCCATGCTTTTGCCTTGTACACCATTCCCATCAGTGGTATTAGTGCAGGCCTTATTAGGTTAAATCATATAATGCTTTGGTTATAATATAATGAAATAAATGAAAAATATAATATAATATTTTTAGCATGTTATTATTTATATGATGAGATCATATTCTTTTATTTATCATAATGAGATTATAATATATATATATATTATTCTGTAAAGGTTGCGCTGATATAGTGGAAAGTATTCACTATATAATGATGGTTATCCTAGAATAATTATACATGTTAATATATAATTTTCATAATTAATGCTTTTAGGCATTTAGTTTGATTTAAATTAGAATATGCATCGAGATCATTTAAATCCCTATATAAAAATTATATTAAGTTGTAGTGTAATTAATCTATAGCTGAATCAGTCAGGATGTCTAATTGATCAATCGGTGTCTAGAAAAAATGGTTTATGGTTGGTAAAGAGAATATGATTTTTTAATTGGTTCTGTTATCTGACCTGACCAATTTATTGGTGTCTAAGAAAAGCAATGGAGGGACTCCCACTTCTCTCCCATTTATCTGGCTGATTCGATTAATTTAATTCTAGATTGAAGTGCTTAGTATTATATTCACTACATTAAGGGCTTCCTTCATACTAGTTTCTTATTATGTCTAGAACCATATTAGTTCTATTATGTAACCACAAGATCTATCATGGGAAATAATGTAATATTAATCTAGTGCATTGAGATGCTTACAGCATTTTGAATATACTACTTTGTTATGTAACCACAAAAGTAGTTATATTTCATTTTGACTGTATAGAAATGAAGGGTTCTACTTAAACTAAAATATTAAAGTTTGTTGTGCTAACACAAGGCTATTAATATTTTAGAGGCAAAAGTTTTTGAGAGTTGCATAAAATGCAAGTGAAAAGAGTTTCCTACCTTTGAACTTATAATAGATTTGTTATGCAACAACAAGACTTTTTATAAGGAATTAGGATCTTATTCTCACTAAGAAAATCAATAAGAGGGTTATGATTTTTTAGTGGGAGACATAATTAAATTAAAGTCCTAATTTAATTATGTTTGTCATCATGAGTTGTTTGCTTATATATTGTTCTTTATTATGTAGATTAAATGGCTTCTTCACTTTTATTGCATTCAATTTTGGATTCAAATAAATTGATTGGTCAAAATTATGTTGACTGATTGAGAAACCTTAAAATAGTACTCAGTCAAGAAAAACTCTCCTATATTCTTGACACCTCTGATCCTAAGCCATTAGGAAATGATGCCACAGATGAAGATAAGTCTACATACAAGATGTGGCAAAATGATTCTCTTACTATCAAATACATCATACTTATCTCTATGAATAATGAATTACAGAGGCAGCATGATGGCATGGACGCTCAATCCATATTGCTCAATCTAAAAGAGCTTTATGGAGACAATAGAAGAATTGCTAGATATGAGATATCTAAGCAATTATTTTGTGCAAGAATGATAGAAGGAACATCCGTACAAAATCATATTTTGATGGTAATTGACCTAATCATTTGATTAAGTCAATTAGATTTTGTTATGGATGGAGAGTTAAGTCAGGATTTGATCCTACAATCTCTCCCAGAATCATTTTCTCAGTTTGTCGTGAACTATCACATGAACAAACTGAATTCTTCCTTACCTAAGTTGTTAAATATGCTCAAGACAGTAGAAAGCCATATCAAGAAGGATAAGGTTCCTCTTCTTCTTATGGATGGGATCTCCAAAAAGAAGGCAGGCAAAAAGGGTTCAAAGAGAAGGTTGAACCCTAAAAGTGGTATAAATAAGAAGAAAAAGGGAAAGAAGATCTCTGGATAGATGACCGATTTTTACTATGGCAAAATAGATCATTAGAAGAGGAATTGCAAGGCTTACCTTGCAACCATGAAGTCTGGTGCAAATAATGGACCAAAAGGTATGTATGAGATACATACTATATTATCATTAAATTCTTCCATTTTAAATTCTTGGGTATTAGATACCGACTGTATTTTTCATATCTACAAATCTTTGCAAGGGTTGCAGAAAATTAAAAATTTGAAGGAAGGTGACTTCAAGCTCTATGGCGCTGGAGAAGAGTCTATCCAAGCAAAAGCTGTAGGGACAAATATATTAAAGTTACCTTATGAAAAGATCTTAGAGCTTACAAATTATTATTATATGCCTAAGATCATTAGAAATATTATATCTATACCCTTATTATTAAAATAAGGTTATAGTCTTAATGTAATGAGCGAAGGTTGCTCGATCAAATATTCTAATGAAAATATTTATTTTGTCATATTTAGCAATGGTTTGTTGACTCTATATTTGGATGACAATATATTTCATATTGATGAAAATGGAATGTAAGAGAGATGGCATAAATAATACTTTACTTTGACATTGTCGATTAGGTCATATTAGTGAGGCTAGGATTAACAAGTTATACAAAGAAAAGTTCTTTGATCGTTTTGATTATGAATCATTGGGAACTTGTGAATCATACCTCATGGGTAAAATAATCAAGATTCTATTTAGTGGACATGGAGAAAGGACAAATGAGTTATTAGGACCTGTACATATGGATGTATGTGGTCCTATGACAACTCAAGCCAGAGGAGGATACTCTTATTTTATAACGTTCACTGATGATTTATCTAGGTTTGGATATGTGTATCTTATGAAACACAAATCAGAAGCCTTTGATAAATTTAAAGAGTATCAAAGTATGGTCGAAAAATAAACTGGATAATGTATAAAAATCCTTCGATCTGATCGAGGAGGAGAATACTTATCTAGTGAGTTTCTTGACTATCTTAAAGTAAAAGGGATTCTCTCTGAATGGACACCTCCTTATACACCGCAATTAAATGGTGTAGCTGAAAGAAAAAATCATACCTTATTAGATATGGTACGGTCCATGATGTGCTTCACTGAATTACCTATTTTCTTCTAGGGTCATGCCCTGGAGACTACAATTTACATCTTGAATAGAGTACCTTCTAAATCTGTATCTAGTACTCCATATGACATATGGAGAAGTAAGAAACCTAATCTTAAGTATCTTAAGATATGGGGTTGTCCAGCATATGTCAAAAAAAATTTTGGATATAAACTTGATGCTAGATCAGACAGATGTCTATTTATAGGATATCCTAAAAATAGTATAGGATATTTATTCTACCATCCTACTGAACAAAAGGTATTTATAAGTAGGCATGCCATTTTCATGGAAAAAGAATTTATCGTAGAAAAGGATAGTGGCAGAAATATTGAACTTAGTGAAGTTCAAGAAAATCAAATAGAAATTTCTCAATCATATAATCACATAAAAGAACCAAAATACATAACTCCTATCTGTAGGTCTAAAAGAGTATGAAATATACTTGTAAGGTATGGGTTCATTATTGAGAACAATGAAGCCCAAGTCATTGAGAATGACGAACCTCTGACCTATATGGAAGTAGTCAATAGTAAGGACTCTTACAAATGGCTGGCTGCCATGCAATCCAAAATGGAATCCATGCACACCAACAAAGTATGGACTTTGGTGGATGCACCAGAGAATATAAACCCTATTGGATGCAAATGGATTTTTAAGAAAAAGATTCGAGCTGATGGTCAAATTGAAACCTATAAGGCCAGATTAGTGGCTAAGGATTTTAGACAAAAATAGGGGATTGATTATGATGAAACATTTTCACCTGTTGCCATGCTCAAATCTATGCGGATTATGCTTGCTATAGCAGCATACCACGAATATGAAATATGGCAAATGGATGTAAAGACTGCCTTTCTTAATGGTTTCCTTGAGGAGGAGGTCTATATGTCATAGCCAGATGGATTTGAGTCAAATGAGAGACCAAATCAGGTATACAAGCTTAAGAGATCCATTTATGGATTAAAGCAAGCATCAAGGAGTTGGGATATCTATTTTGATAAAACAATAAAAGAGTTTGATTTTATCAAGAATGTGGATGAACCATGTGTATACAAGAAAACTAGTGGAAGAACCATAGTCTTCTTGGTTTTGTATGTAGATGACATACTCCTCATTGAAAATGATATCCCAATGTTACAAAAAGTCAAATTATGGCTATCAAATAAGTTTTCCATGAAAGATTTGGAAGAAGCATCCTATATACTAGGAATAAAAATCTATAGAGATAGATCTAAAAGGATGCTAGGCTTGTCCCAATCTAGGTACATTGAATTAATACTGAAAAGATTTAGTATGGATGGGAGTAAAAGAGGTTACTTACCTATGAGTCAAGGCATACATCTCTCTAAAAAGATGTCTCCAAAGACACCTGAAGAGAGAAATAGAATGTGTTCTATTCCTTATGCTTCGGCTGTTGGATCAATAAAGTATGCCATATTATGTACAAGGCCTGATGTTGCTTATGCTTTAGGGATTGCAAGTAGATTTCAAGCTGATCCAGGAGAGGATCATTGGAAAGCTGTGAAAAATATTCTTAAGTACTTGAGAAGGACTAAAGATATTTTTCTAGTATATGGAGGTTCTAATCTTAAATTAGAAGCATATTCTAACTCTAGTTTTCAATTAGACCTAGATGATAGCAAATCCATTTTAGGGTATGTCTTTACTCTGAACGGTGGAGCAGTAAGTTGGAAGAGTACTAAGCAGCCAACTGTAGCTGACTCAACCACTGAAGCAGAATACATAGCTGTAAGTGAAGCCACCAAGAAAGCTATATAGATGAAGTACTTCATCACTGAATTAAGTTTTATTCCTGAAATTGAGAATCCAGTACCACTTTACTATGATAATACTGGAGCTGTTGCTCAAGCAAAGGAACCAAAGTCTCATCATAAATCCAAACACATTTTGAGATGCTTCTATCTCGTTCGTGAAATTATTGAAAGACAAGATGTAGTCATAGAACGAATTGACACAAAGAACAACATAGTAGACCCATTTACTAAGGCTTTACCACTACAACTGTTTGATCACCACCTTGATTGTATGGAATTAAAATTTAAGGACGATTGGCTTTAGTGCAAGTGAGAGATTGAAAGGAATATGCTCTTTAGCCAATTAATTTTTAGATTGTTTATTTTTTATCTTCCAAACTCATGTAATGACATATTTTAATAAAATAAATAAAGGCATTTATTTCATCATATGCAGTGTCTTATTAAGATTATGATGAACCCTATAAATTAGGGCTATGATTTTAACATTATGATGAGATCATACCAGTGAGATCTAAAACTTTAAAATTCTAATTTAAATATTTTTAGTCGATGGGACATTGAGTTAGGGATCAATATTTTTCGGTAAGACTAGCACATTCTTTGTATGCTCGATTAAGAGGGTAATTGATCTCACAATAACTTGTGTATGATACTAATACAAGAATGTGGTTGCTCACTAAAGAATAAGTTTACTGAATCAATCTAAATCGAGAATATCTAATGGAGTCTTATCTACATGTCAATAGATGGTTCTCATAGTGGAATTTGTGCATGTAATCCTTTGACCTGAAACTACCATAGAATCTTATATATATAAATTCATATTTTGGTTCATACTCATTTATGACTTAGTTATGTATGGGATGATCTGGATATGGTAGATTATATATATGAAGTTTGTGGGTAGGTTAACATAGAATCGATCACTCCTGGTAAGAGGAAATAGCATCCTACCTGCTTCAAACAAATAATGATTCAGAAAGACTTTGATCAAAGCATGATGAAAATTAGAAATGGTTTCTAATATTTCATTAAATGAATCATTATCATAAGATTGAAAGAGAAATGAATATGATATTGGGATTGACATATTTTCATACCCAGAGTCATATTCAGGATGCAGGGAGATCGAAGGATCTAGTTGCATGGTAATTTTCATTAGAAGATATTTTTGGTATTTCTATCAAAATTTTTACATATTTTGGATAGTCACGATACATTGCTAGACATCAATCATGTCTTGTGAATTTGATCAAATTAAAATTTTAATTTGATTATTAAATTAGAAAGAGCTCTAAATTAAATTGGGTTGGCTAGTTTTGACCTAAATCGGTTTGATTGAGTTCTAACCAGATTAGGTCAAAACACACCCAGACCCACTGCTGGTTAGATGTGGAACCCAATGGGTCATACACAAAGAGAGTTGATTAAGGGTCTAATTGGATTAGACCATGTTTGCAAGATGAACATGCTAGCACATGTAGCAAACCCTAGCACCTAGAATCGAATTGAATTCAAATCGACTTCCGATTTGGGCTAATTAAGATCCGATTGAGCCAAATAGGATTTGGTCTTGAATTGGATTAACCTAGACTGATTGGGCTTCAATTGGAGCACCATATACCTAAATCCCACTGACCAGAGAGTCTCTCTCTTGTGCATGGAAAGTATTTCATGCGTAAAGAATTTTTGGCGCATGGAATTAGTTGGCACCTACCTTCTTTGACTTTTCTCATTTGTTATGTCACGTAAATATTTTTGAATTGGCATGGACATCTGATATGGGGCATAGAAGAATCCTTCTATAGATGAAATACTTTTTTTTTCCTTTTAAATTTTTTCGCCCAGGATTCTTTGTCGCCCAAGAGTCCTTGCCGCCTTGGACTTTATGCCGGCCACTCCTTCTTGATGCCTCTTGGACCAAGTCAAAGTCCCTTTGACTATTCAAAGATCATCTCCTCGCCTTCTTGTTGAATGGGCATCCCATTTTAAAGCCATTGGATGGCCTTTTTATCTGATCTAAGGGATGAAATTGATGGCGCCAAGAATGAAAGCTCGCGACTCTTCATAAAATAACTTACGTAGAATTAGTTTGAGAGTCCTTTTGCTTTAAGGCACCTCTTAGACTAAGTCTACATGATGTTATTATCTGATGAGGCATGAGATTGGCTAAAGGAACATGAGATAATATTTTGAAAGGGTGCGAGAAAATGTGTTGGCACCCTTACGTACATTATAAATAAGGGTGCGCACCAAGAGTTTGAGAGATGTGAAAAATTATCTTTCTTTCTTACAAGAGTTTCTTTTTGTCCAATTTTTTTTCTTTCCTTCTTTTGTCTAGACCTTGTCCTTATAAGGACAATAAGTCATCTTAAGACTAAGAGATTAGGACAAAAAATTTAGAAGATAAAGAAAAAGAAAGATAGATAAGGAGTGGCAAGGAAGGTGACATAAAGGCCAAAGAAGGTCTTGCCCATTTAATTAAAATTCTTATTATTAGAATTTTAATTATATAAATCAGAGGTGCTGGTGTCTTGATCAAATCTCTGTGTGGATCAACATTGGAGGGTGAACATGTGGGCACTTGGTGGAACCTCTGACGGACTGTTACCGACAATCAGGATCAATTTAGGGTTTAGCGATAAAAGGTATGTTCTAATACTTTCTTTTATATTATAAATGCATATTATATAATTTATTTGCTAATAAGGTGGTCCTAGGGTATGGGTTTGGTTTATATGATTTCATGTTTTTGCTTTGAAATCCATGCTTCCGCCCTGTACACCATTCCCATAAAAAATGAATCTCATACCAACATACCTAAATCAAAAGTTAGAACAAAAGAGAAACTAGACCTAGTCCTCATTAGAGAGAAACTCAATGATGGGGTCAGATGAAGATTTGGATCTAGTTGAGGACAAATGAGAAGCAGGTCCAGGAGATGGTGATGGTCTAGAAGAAGATGATGGTCAAGAAGAAGAAGTCTGACTTAAAATCTGCCATAGAGTGAAAATGAGGACTTTAGCTGTGGTGCACTGAATAGTGATATTCTCTTCAAGTCTTCATGTAATCCTGGCATTGTCAGATAGGAGTAGTTTAATTTGAGCTGATATTTTATGCTGCTCCTCCAAAATTTCTAACCTTTGAGATAGTCGACTAATTTGTTGACCAAGCATTTGTGTTTGACCCTCAGTGGATATCCTTTGCTCTTTAATGCTTACTAAAAATTGATGCCTCACACTAGATAGTATATCCATAAACCTTTTAGAATCTTTCTGAACCACTTCTTCTACCACCCTTTCAACTAACAGATCTTGATCAAAAGTTGGGAGAGGAGCTGGAGCAGGACAAGGAGGCACCTGAGGAGAGTGTGGAGACCCTGGTGTAGTGAAGGAGGGTCAAGCAGATGGTGATGGTGGAGGAGGTGGAGATCTATGTTCTTCAGGCTTGATTGCAGCATGTTCATTTGCCCTCACCCATTTATCATCCTTCTTTACAAATTTCATCCGGTTCAATGTTCCCTCATTGATGTAATCCATGTGAGCCAGCTTTTTGAAATCTTCACCTTCTAGATTAACTTGAAAGTCTTTGAAGATTAAGGTAAAGGTCATTCCATAGGATAAATATGCCTTGCTCTTGCTGGCTGTATCCTTCAGTTATTGTAGCATGAAAGAGGGAAAGCTGATGGAAGTTCCAATCACCATAAAAAATATGACTCCAAGTTCTCTTTTTCCAACCCAGTCATGTCTTCCAACTTTAGGAAAAATAATATGACTGACAAAGGATAGCAGTAATCTCATTTTGACCAAAAGAAGATGTGAAACAAGTTGAAGATTTTTATCAACCTCTTTTCTTTCTAAGACACACTTAAGGGCTTTAGTTTTATCAAATAAGTTTAGGTTACTAATCCCAGCCCTAGGCACTTCAAGGGGCTGCCTATTTTTCTCTCATCTAAAGAAATATGCACTCCTTTTACAATAGATTCCACCTTCGACCCATGCTCAAAACTAATATGGTTAAAAAATTTTCTTATTAAGTTTGGATAAACGTTTACCTCTAGGGTACAAAGTTTTTTCCAATCTTGCTATTGGATCCAAGACCCAGTACAAAAGTGCTTCTGATCAAGGTAAGCGATGTCCACACAGCGGCTCGTTGGAACTATCCTAGTAGCAACAAAAAGTCGAGCATGAGATGATGAAGCAGATGGAGATGATTGAGCCATGTCGTGTAGTCGTTTAGCCCTAGCTTCAGTCGATGGCATGACGGAGGGTCTTTGAGCGGCGAGCGATCTCTTCTTTGGAGCCATTGGGGACCAAGGTTTGGAGGGAATGGACAAGAGAGGATGATTTGAAGGGTTTTTAAGGAAAGGAGGAGAGTTTTGGATAGAATGGAGGAGAGGTCTCGGATGAGTGGAATGAAAGAATGGAACAGGGGACCTCTCGTAGACCAATTTTAAAAAGAGGGCCTGCACGAATCGAGAGCTCTCATCTTAACGACGAGATGTCTCAAAAACTTTGAGAGCTCTCGCGTTTAGTGCGAGAGGCCTCGAAATCCAGTCAAGAGGTCTCGTGAAAAACTCGAGATTTCTCGAGCATAGGGGGAAAAAATTAGAATATAGGAGGAATTTCAAGCTGATTTTTCTTGAATTTTTAGGATGGAAAAAGGAGTGTTAGGAATGATGGAAGGAGGTCAAAAATGATCCAATAAATTTAAGATTAAGCATTATTAAAGAGGATCACAAATACCAAGTTCACTTTGAATTTTTGAGAATCTATCTTCATTTAGAGGTTTTGTAAAAATGTCAGCTAGTTGATTTTCAGTTATGACAAATTCAAGTATAATGTTATTATTTTATAAATGATCTCTAATGAAGTGATGTCTAATTTTAATATGTTTAGTTCTTGAATGTTGAATGAGATTTTTCATTAGATTTATGGCACTAGTGGTGTCACATCTAATAGGAATTTTATTTTGCTTAATTTCAAAGTCTTCAAGTTACTGCTTGATACAAAGTATTTGAGCACAGCAACTCCTGCAGCAACATATTCAGCCTCAATTGTTGATAGTGCTACAGAGTTTTACTTTTTGCTATATCAAGAGATCAAGTTTAACCCTAGAAATTGGCAAGTATCACTAGTACTCTTTCTATTAATTCTACATCCTTCATAGTCTACATCAGTGTATCCAATTAGTTTAATGGAGGATTATTTTGAGTACCAAAGTCCTATGTTATGTATGTAAATTAAATATCTAAAAATTTTCTTAACAGCTAGTAAGTATGATTCTTTAGGGTTAGATTGAAATCTTGCATACATGCATACACTAAATAGTATATCAGGTCTACTTGCAAATAAATAAAGTAGGGATCCTGTCATACCTCTATAGAGCTTTTCATTCACATTCTTACCATTCTCGTCTTTGTCAAGTTTGCATGAGGGGCTCGTGGGAGTGCCGATTTCTTTTTCATTTTCCATGCTAAACTTATTTAGCATCTCCTTGATGTACTTTGTTTGGATGATGAAGATGCCTTCCTTTGACTGTTTGATTTGTAGTCCAAGGAAGAAGTTTAGCTCTCCCATCATTCTCATTTCGAATTCACCCTGTATCAACTTAGCAAACTCTTGACAAAGAATTTCATTAGGAGCTCCGAATATGATGTCATCCACATATATTTAAACCATAAGAAGGTCATTATTTTTCTTTTTTAAAAATAGAGTGGTGTCAACACTTCCTCTAATAAAATTATTATGTAGTAAAAATTTGCTCAATCTTTCATACCATGCTCTAGGTGCTTGCTTAAGTCTATAAAGAGCTTTGTTTAATTTATACACATGGTTGGAAAGTGAGAGATTTTCAAAATCAGGAGGTTGTTCTACAAAATCTTCTTTAGCAATATAACCATTTAAAAAGATGTTTTTCACATCTATTTAAAATAGTTTAAAATTCATGTAATAAGCAAAAGTAAGTAACAATCTAATTGCTTCTAATCTTGCTATAGGTGCATATGTTTCATCAAAGTCAATTTTTTCTTCTTGATTATGTCTCTTAGCAACTAGTCTAGCTTTATTTCTTATAACATTATCATGTTCATCCAATTTATTCCTAAATACCCATTTTGTGCTGATTATTGGATGGTCAATGGGTCTGTTTACAAGAGTCCAAACATTGTTTCTTTCAAATTGATTTAGTTCATCTTGCATGGCTAGCATCCAATTAGGGTCTTGTTCAGCTTCTTCTATATTTTTAGGTTCTATTTGAGAAACAAATGCAAGGTAATCAAATGTATTCTTAAAAGAAGATCTAGTTCTTACCCCTTGTGAAGGATCACCTAATATCAATTCTTTGGATGATTATGTACATACCTCCACTCCTTGGGTAGATCCCTATGATCATCGGTTGCTTCATTCTCACCATCATGGCTTTGTTCCAAGATTGTTGTAGATTTGTTTTTGTCTTGAACATTATTGTCCTTCAAGTTTAGGTCCTTCATTCCATCTTCAAAAATTCTTGTATCATCATCAAAAATATCTTTCTTTCTTGAAGATTGATTGTTAGCTTCATCAAAAATAATATGAATAGATTCTTAAACAATCAAAGAGTGTTTGTTGAAAACTCTATATGCTTTGCTAGATGTAGAATATCTAAGGAATATACCCTCATCTGCCTTAGCATCGAATTTACCTAGATTATCTTTGCCATTATTATGAATAAAACATTTGCAACCAAAAATATGAAAATAATTAATGTTAGGTCTTTTTTCTTTTCAAAGCTCATAAAGGGTTTTCTTTAAAATCAAATGAATAGAAACTCTATTTAGGATGTAACATGCTATGTTAATGGCTTCAGCCCAAAAATATTTGGGTAGATTTTCTTCACACAACATGGTACGGGCCATATCAATTAAGGTTTTATTTTTTCTTTCAATAACTCCATTTTGTTGAAAGATTCTAGGTGTAGAAAAATTATGTTCAATGCCATGTTCATTGCAAAATTTTTCAAAGTGTTTATTTTCAAATTCCATGCCATGATCACTATGGATATATGCCATAGTAGAGTTTTTTTCATTTGTAATTTTCTTGTAAAATTTTGAAATATTAAAAATGCTTCATCTTTATGAGCTAAAAATAAAATCCAAGTGAAACAAGAATAATCATCAATAATTACTAGATCATATTTCTTTCCTCCTAAGCTTGTGGTCCTAGTAGGTTCAAACAAGTCCATATAAATTAATTCAAGAGGCCTAAAAGTTGAAATCACATTTTTGGATTTGAAACTCTTCCTAGTTTGTTTTTCAAATTAGTAAGCATCACAAACATGATCAATTTTGAAATCTAGTTTTGGTAGCCCCTTAACTAAGTCCTTATTATGCAATTTATGAAGAGTATGCATGCTAGCATGACCTAACTTACGGTGCCAAAGCCAACTAGTTTTCTTTATATTAGCATTCATTGCAACTAGGCATTGGCCACTCTTCATGGCAATTTCATTAAGGTTTACCATGTAGATGTTGCCATGCCTAAATCCAATGAATTTTAAACTATCATCCAAGGAACTAGATACTTTGCACAAAGAAGATTCGAAAGAAACTTTAAAACCTTTATCATAAAGTTGACTAATACTAAGCAAGTTATATTTTAAGTTATCAACTAACAATACATTATCTATAAAAGTGGTAGGAATAATCTGAATTTTACCATAGCCAATAATTTTGCCTTTGCCATTATCGCCAAAGGTGACTACTCCCCCATCCTTTCTTTCAAGGGTGATGAATTGTTGCTTATCACCCAACATATGCCTTGAGTAGCTGCGATCTAAGTACCACTCTCTTTTTGATCCTTAGGTTGCAAGGCATTTCTGCACAAAAAATCAAGTGATGGTTTTAGGTATCCAAGTCTTCTTGGGTTCTTTAGGGTTAGTAGACATGGTTCCTTTTGGAACCCAAATCTTTTTAACAGTTATTTCATTGAACTTAGAAGTATTACATTCAAATGCTTTGTGTCTTATCTTTTTATATCTAAAGCAGGTGATGTGAGAGGTGCCAATTGAAGTGTGTGAAGTGAACAAATTCTTTAAAAACTTAGTTTTGTCTTTAGATTTATATCCTAGTCCAGCTTTATCACAGACTCCTCTTTGATTATTTAAGATCATTTACAATTTTTCTAAACTACAAGTGAATTTATCAACTAAAGGCCTTAATTTATCCAATGCATCCTTTAGAATTTTGTTCTCTTCTTTTAATTTGTTGTTGCCACCAATTACCTCTTCCTTTTCCTTCAAAAGTGTTTGAGTCATTTTCTTAAGTCTTTTATTTTTTATACTAATCTTTTTGAAATCTTTTATTAAGTCATACAAAGCATCTTGAAGTTCATCAAAGGTAAAGTCTGAATCAAGAGTGGAGGATACCTCATCATCTTGTGCCATGAAACATAAGTTTGCTTCATTTTGGTCTTCTTCCTCCGAGCTTGACTCATCACTATCGCTCCAAGTTGCTATTATGACTTTCTTTTTTATTCTTTTTGGCCCTTTCTTCAACTGAGGACATTTAGCCCTAAAATGTCCTGGCTTTTTGCATTCATAGCAAGTGGACTGATCCTTCTCTTTTTTTCTTTCTTTCTCCCTGCTAGCTTCTCCTTTAATGAAGCTCCTCTTTTTAAATTTTTATCTTTTTCTTTCCATAAATTTCTTAAATTTTTTGATCACCAGGGCCATGTCTTCATCATTTTCTTCACCGGTGGATAGATCATCTTTTTCTTCAGCAGTTATGAATTTCAGTGCTATTATTTTCTTCTTCTTGATGTCTTCATCATTGTGCCAACTCATGGCTAGCTCATGTGTCATCAAGGATCCAATGAGCTCCTCTAAAGGTAACGTGTTCAAATTTTTTGCCTCCTGGATGGCTGTTATCTTGGCTTCCCATGTCCTCGATAAAGACCTGAGAATCTTTCTCACCAATTCACCGTTAGTGTAAACTTTACCTAAACTTTTTAAACCATTTATGATATCAATGAATCTTGTGTACATGTTAGTGATAGATTCAGTGGGATCCATTTTAAACAACTCATATTGGTGAACTAGCATGTTAATTTTAGTTTCTTTTACTTGATTTGTCCTTTCATGCGTGACCTCAAGCCTATCCTAAATTTTTTTTACTAAATTGCAAGTAGAGATTCAGTTAAACTCAATAGCATCAAGGGCACAATAGAGTACATTTGTTGCCTTAGCATTTAATTGGATAAGTTTCTTATCTATTTCATCCTATTCCTTCTCCGACTTAGGAGTGGATGTGCCATTGACAATGATTGTGGGAGTGTATGGACCATTGACAATGACACTCCATATGTTATAGTCAAGAGCTTGAATGAAAATGCGCATGCGATCTTTCCAATAGGTATAGTTAGACCCATTGAAAAGAGGTGGCCTATTTATGGATTGCCCTTCTGCAAGTATACCTCTTAGTTGGGTTGACATGATTTTTATCTCTAGTTGATAAAATCAATAATTAGTAGAGAACCAAGGCACTGATACCAATTGTTGTCCAGATGAACAACCCAAAAGGAGAGGGTCAATTGGGTTTTCAAAAATTTAAATAAATATGTACAATGATTAAAGATTAAATTCTGAGTGAATCAAATATAAGAGAAAATAGAAGACACAAGCTAAAGCACACACACAAGCAAGAGGATTTTATAGTGATTCAGTGCACTCCTGGCACCTACGTTCACTTTCCAAGTAAATTCTTGAGAATTTTACTATAATCCCTCAAGATTATAGTCGGATAGTTTTTTTGGACTCACTATCAAATAATTGAGTTGATTTTTTTCTAGGTTCACCAACCATAACCCTTACAAGAATCAGATAAACCAATCTGAATAAACAAAAGGAGAGAAAAATTTCAAAACCTAAGTTTTAGCCCCTGCTGAAACCAAATACATGAAAAGGAGAAAGAAAATGTCTCAACTCAAAAGGCCCCTTTAAATGAGTAGAAGAGTTGTCCTTGCAGTTTGTTGAAAGCCTCTTTGAATCTATGGAGTTAATGCACTTGAGGATTCTTCAATACTTGAGAGAACAGATTGATTGAAGATGGAGATTTTCATTCAAGAATAGAGCATATTTTTTTTTTCTCTCATTTCTCTTGATTGATCATGAATTAGCCTTCTTTCTTTTATATCTGCAATATTCGCTCTCTTCTACTGATGATTGGAGCTCAGAAAAAGCAAAATTCGAACATTGGAGAGCAGCAACTAGCCATTGGAGTCAAAAAAATCTGATTTGGAACACTCCATCAAAAAGTTATCATCGAGTCTCAAGACCTCTCAGTTTGTCTCGAGACGTCTCGCCAAGTTATGGAGCCTTTTGATTTGAATAGGAGAGCTCTCACCTTCAGTCTCATGAAAAATCATCTTTCTGAAAAAAAAAGGATCGCTAGAGATCGAGACCTCTCGATTCTGAACGAGACATCTCACGGGGCTCGTGAGATCTCTTGAGAATCCTATGAGTCCTCTCACT
This sequence comes from Cocos nucifera, assembly GCA_006176705.1. Taxonomy (NCBI): domain Eukaryota; kingdom Viridiplantae; phylum Streptophyta; class Magnoliopsida; order Arecales; family Arecaceae; genus Cocos; species Cocos nucifera. The sequence continues at coordinate 27,204 of QRFJ01001437.1, forward strand.
CTTAGGGCATAGAAATTAGGTTTCTATCGCCTGAAATTGAGAGCTCTCGAGATTCTCTTGAGATCTCTCAAAACTATGCCAAAACAGTGCTTGGGGCGTACTAGTCCACTCTAGAGCTCTTGAAAAAATTCTGAGACATCTCGAAGACTGCTCCAAGATGATTTTAAGAAAATTTTTGCTTCGTACAAGGAGATTTAAATTTTGATTGATTTTTACTTAATGTCTTTCTTATTTTGGTCAAAGAGTTCTCTTTCTTCTGATATTGGAACACTTAAAATAAAATATATTAGTAATCATTTGCTTTAATATTTAGTCATCATCAAAATTACTTAGGGGGTTCAACAAATTTCATTAGAATTGTTGTAAAGAATTTTATTTCTAGAGAGTATCCACACTCTTTTTATATCTCCCATCTTTTTAGAAAGAAATTAGTTGTGGAATAGATCAAAACAAATAAGTTGTTTTGATTTAGGTCTCTACTGGATAGAGTTTAATACATCATCTTTTCTTATCTCTTTGAGGCACCAAACCACCAAATTTTTCTCTAATTTTTTCATAAAAAATAGAAGACTTTTGTGCACATATTCTATAGAGTCCATGAAAGAAATAAGGGGGGAATGCCCAAGAGTTGGGTGCCTCAATCCTTGCTCAATTTAGACCTATCTTTCTAGGTATTTGACCTAGATAAGAACTCTATCATAATTCTCTATTTAAAGGGAGTTAGGGCATGAGTTTCTCATAGATTTTAGACCTAAGAGAGAGGTTTGGGGTGTGGAAAGTTTGGGTGCAAAGAGAATTTAGGCATGATGCTTCATTGAGACACAAACCATTATATCCTGGTGAGAGAAAAAGAAGGGAGAAGAAAGGATTCTTCTCTAGGATTTTTTAGATCTCTTCTTCCTTTATTTTATGAGATTTTAGAAGAGTATTTTCTCTCCCAAATTCCATCACATCTCCTATGATTATTGAAAGATCCAAGTTTTGAAGAAGGAGATTTCTGATCTGCAATCAAAGAAAGATCAGCACAGCATCTAGATTTTCATTCGCTGGACTTTGGATCAACGATCGAGGCTTCAAATGGACTTCTCATAGAGGTCGGATGCATGTGCAGCTCAAAGCAACAACCTCAGTCTTGGATCAATAAGTTGAAGATCCCAACTTGCAAAAGGTTATAGAGATTCGATCTCTCTCTCTCCCACTAGATTAGATCTAGTCTCAGTTTGATGTTGATATGATCAACATCATTTGCTTTATTTAATATTTTTAATTTTATATTTATTAGCATGCATAGATCATGACATTAGATCCTAGATCTAGGATTTATTTATGTATTTTAATAAATTAATATGATTAATTTATTGCTTTCTTTGATTTAATTTTGAAAAACTTTCAAAATTCCTACGAGAAATCCTAGATTTTTTCTTTGGCAACCATAGTGAAAGAGAGGCTACATGAAAACTTGAAGCAGAAATAAGTGACAAGTATCCATAACTCTTTGCATCTTTAGGTATGCTAATTTTGAGGATGAAATTATTTTAAGGGAGGAGAATGTCATAGCCCAACCCAGCCATTAGGCTTTGGACTAGCTCGAAACCATAAGGCCCAACTCCATTGCATGTCATGGTAGAGGGAAGAAAGAAGACTCCTAACTGGAGTCTTCTTTCCCCCTTATATCGGTAAGATTGGGACCGTGGGGAGTCCCAGTTGACTTAGGAGACCCTTCTATAAGAAGCCCCTCTCCTTTTCCTAGATTTTCATGGGGATTTGTTGAGAGATCGTGGGAATCTCAGGAGAGTTGTTCTGCAGGCTGCCTTCAAGGAAAAAGGGGGTGCTGGAGGTTGTTGGAGGAGGTAAGCTTCTTTTTGGAGGTTGTTGGAGTAGGTAAGCTTCTTTCTTTTCTTCCTTACGTTTTCTTCTGAGTCACCGGCATCGATTGAAGATGGCAAGCCACTGACTTTAGTTCTAAACAGGGCGGCCTTATTTTGCGATGTTTGCCCACACGCCGTCGGCCACAGCCACGCACTTGGGCTATGACCGAAGGCCATGATTCACCATCGCCGAGGGTCGACGTGGGTGGCTGGCCCAATTACCTACGACCATGGGTGGACGAATGAGGAAAACAAGGGGGGGGTTGTATCCCTTGTTTAGGGAACGGGAAAGAGAAGAGAGAAAGAGGTCTCTCTCTCGATTATAAATTAAATTAATTATTAATTAGTTAGTTTAATTATTTAAATTATGAGGAATATATATAAGAAGAAGAAAAAGAAGAGAGGAAAAGGTTCCTCTCTCTTCTAATTATAATTTAAAATTATTTATCTTATTATTATTTCTTTGTAATGATTAAAAAAAAGAAAAAGAAACGGAGATTGATATGGCATTTAAATTAAATTATTAATATTATTAGGTAATAATAGAAAATACATAAAACTGAGAGAATCTTTGTTCATCATAAACGAAGAGGAACCGTGTGTTTTCAAAAGGGTCAGTGGGAGCGCTGTTGTCTTCCTCGTATTGTACGTGGATGACATCCTCCTTATTGGGAATGATATTCCCATGTTGACATCAGTCAAGATGTGGTTGTCTAAGGAATTCTCCATGAAAGACCTAGGTGAAGCATCCTTTATTCTAGGAATTAAGGTCTATAGGGATAGACCGAATAGGATGCTAGGACTTTCACAGAAGATGTACATAGAGGAAGTACTAAAGAGGTTTAGTATGGAAAACTCTAAGAGGGGATTAATACCCTTCAGACATGGTATTCATCTTTCCAAGAAGATGTGCCCCAGCACACCTGAGGAAATAGAACGCATGAGCAAGATCCCTTATGCTTCTGCAATAGGGAGCCTCATGTATGCCATGCTATGTACACGACCTGATATAGCCCATGCTGTGAGTGTCACAAGCAGATATCAGTCAAATCCAGGTGAAGAACACTGGACTTCTGTGAAATGTATCCTTAAGTACTTGAGAAGAACTAAGGATATGATGTTGGTCTTTGGTAATGGAGAACTCCTGGTCCAGGGATACACAGACTCGGACTTCATGTCCGATATAGATGATCGAAAGTCGACATCTGGAAGTCTGTTTGTGTGCAATGGTGGAGCTGTCAGCTGGAAGAGTTCCAAGCAAACTGTGATAGCAGATTCCACCATGGAAGCAGAATATATAGCTGCATCAGAGGCTGCAAAGGAAGCGTTCTGGTACAAGAAGTTTGCTGCAGAAATTGGAGTAATGCCATCAGATGCCATTCCTCTTTACTGCGACAACAATGGCGCCATAGCCCTTGCTAAGGAGCCGAGGTCTCACCAGAAGTCCAAGCACATTGAGCGGCGATATCATCTCATCCGCGATTACCTTGAGAAAGGTTACGTTGAGGTCAAGAGAGTCAACTCCACAGATAATGTGGCAGACCCACTTACAAAGCCGTTGGGCCAGCAGAAGATCGAAGCCCACCTTGAGAAGATGGGACTTAGACTTGTAGCCAATTGGCTTTAGGACAAGTGGGAGATTGTTAGATATATGTGCCCTAGAAGCCAGAATTGGCTGACACTTGTAATACACTTCTAGGGGCAAAATTGTAATTTTGACTATAATTAATAAATGGGTTATTTTCTATCACACATGTGTATTTAGTGTCTGTGATACATCCTTTGAGTTAATGGTAATGATAATTCATATTTTCAAGAGTTGAAAATTTAAGACATGAATAATCATTATTAACTCATAAACAGCTCCCGACCATAGGATCATCACGAGGATGGTGATTGATCCGGAAGGTTGGTGTACGATCGCTTCTCTTTAGTAGATGAGTCTTGAGTCTACGGTGTGGAGACACCGGAGCGAGAGTACAGGTACTCGTTAGAGAACGAGGGCACTGAGCGTGACCACCTCGAGTAGTCATTAGGGAGTCTACCTTCTCGTCAATGACTGACTCGATGCTGCAGTAGTGTGTCTGGTTCTTTGACCTGAGATGCATCGGCAGTTCACCTTGAGGGTGTTATAGTTTGACTACACCATTACTCGGTCTCCTAGCCATATGGAACCCTGAGGTGTATGTTGGCTATGACATGTTCATTGTAGGAACTGGATTGCATCAAGATGGGATCTATCTACCTCGGTGGTAGAGGAGTAGCCCTATGATGATCATGAGAATCAAGTCCTGAAGCCCATGGCCATGGCAGAGTGAAATAATAGAAAGAGTTTCTATTTAGATTTTCACATTGGACTCGAATCGAATGATTACATCATATGACAGAGACTAGGGTTTGACGAGTTCACCTTAACCCTAATCTGATCGGGGCTCAAGATAGAAGAACTGAATCACACAGGTAGCTGCACCAAGAGGTTCGCATTCAGCTCTGATGGGTTGCCACCATATACTGCTAGGTGTCACTGGTGGATTTTGGGAGCAATTAGAATGATTTAGATGATCGATCATTCTAGCTGTTCGAATCAGAAGAGTTCTGATCCATCGAAAGGAGTTTCGATGATGTCGATGATAGAGATCATGACATATCCCATTACCATACAGAACTGAACCTAACTGGGTCACACAAACAAGGGTTTGAATCTGGTGATCATCAATTGAACTGAATCTAGTTCAATTGATCTGAATGAGATTCAATTAGGTTCAAGGAAATCGTGCTAGCACTCGATTGAACCTAACGTTCTTCTTTTGCTATCATAAATAAGTCGTCCTGTCTGAGCCAAAGGAGTTTGTGCTCAAACAGAAGGCCTCTTCTTATGGTCTGACTGGAGGTTGTCCAAGTCAGAATAGGTTGTCTTATTTGTAAGACATTACCTGCCATTTTTGGTCACCTGCCATTTCTTGTTCTTTGACTTTGGTCAAAAGTCTACCTTTGACTGGTCAAACGTTGACCATTCACCCTTTGACTTTTGACCACATGTCATGCACCTATTGGAGAGCTGGTGGGGGCTTGTCCCCCTGCCAGAACCTGGCAAGGAGAAGGGCGCACGCCAAGGGTGGCGTGAGCCCAAGTAGGAGGCGCCTAGGAGTCCTTGTTGGACAAGGACTCCATCTCCCTTTAGGATTCCAATGAGAGTTCTTCTAAGAATCCAGTTTGACTGGTCCAAGGCACTCTCCAAGTAGGAATCCAGGGGACTCTAATCCCACCAATCAGATTTAGATCTGATTTCACAAAGGGTTGTGATTGGTTGGGAGGAAGATGACTTGGATCACGCTTAGTCTATATAAGAGACCCAGCGCCCAAGTGAAAAAAAAAGAAATAATCAAGAAGCAATCTTCCCACGCCCCAAGGCTGCCTCTCTCCCCTTTCTCCACGCCATACTCTCATTCTCCCCTTGCTCTCCACGTCCAAAAGTGTTTTGGATTTGGATTGGTGCGATTTAGATCAAGAAAAGGAGATCAAAAGCAAGAAGGCTGCGCTGCTGCGAAGAACGACTGCAGATCTTCAAAAGGAGTTTTGAAGATCCTCCAGATCAGATCCAGATCTGATTTTTGGAGGCGTGATAGAGAAGAAGAGGATCTCCAGATCCAGCCCGAGTGGATACCGGTAGAGGCCAGGCGCTTGCGTGGCTTGATCCAGAACCTTCCGCTGCAAACAGGATCATCAACAGGGTAATAGGATTACCCTATTCAGGTAAATTGAATGTGATTTAATTTATCCTTTTCATTTAATTTTTATTAAATAAATAAGAATCAGATCTGAAGCATCCCTGATCTGATACAGATCTAAGAGAAAAATTTTTGAAATATATCTCTTGATCTGATCAGATCTGAACGAACCTGGTCAGGGAAATCAGGATTTCCAACCAAAGTTCCATTTATTGATCAATCATGGATGAAATGTTTTGATAAAAGATTAAAATGTTGCAATAAAATCATTATTTTTCCCATCTTCATCCCATTTTTATCTCTATACTCACCAATAAGTCTGATAGTAATATTCTCTTGTCTTCTTCTTTTTCTCTAAAATCATTCTATCGCCATGCATGACCTTCAGGATTCCATCACCAGCTATCCACCTATAATCGTTTGAATCCAATCTGCTCAGTGAGATAAGATTCTATCTAAAATTAGATATGTATCGAATCTCTCTTAATTTTCTCACTACACCATCATGTATCTTCTAGCTGATAGTCCTGATGCCTTTGATCGCATAGCTTGATTCATCCAGTAGATAAATGGTGCCATCATTGCTCTCCAGGGAGTCAAATTGCTCCTTTCTATAATAAACATGATATGTACATGCAGAATCTAAAATCTACTACTAGAAAGAACTAGATATCTCATCAGATATCTTTAGGACATCATCCTCTGACTCGCTACTGATTATCGCTGTAGTAGCCCTCGTCTAATCCTTGAGTTATGGACAATCCTTAACTTGATGCCCCAACTCATCGCACCTATAGCATCTGATCTTGCTAGAATCCCTCATCTTGAACTTGGATCATCCTCCTCATGATCCTCTTCTGCTCCATCTACTGCCTCCTGCTCCTTCAGAAGTCACCAAAGTTGAACTGCATTCATCTGAGCTTGAAGCTAGGTTCTCTCTCTTGAGAATCTTGTTCTGAAGTATCACTGCAATGACTTCGTCCATCTTGATGGTGCTCTTTTTCACTAAAAGAGTAGTCACCAAGAACTCATATGAAAAGGAAAGCGATGCTAGCAAGACCAATGCCCTAGTCTTCTCCTCAACTTTTTTGCCAATGTTAAGGAGGTCGGTGAGAATCTTCTGAAAGTTAGATAGATGCTCCCACATGCTCTAGCATTCATCCATCCATAATTGGTAGAATTATCTCCAAAGAAATAGCATGTTGGTGAGTGACTTTATCATGTACAACTCCTCGAGCTTCAACTATAACACTGTTGGAAAAGTCTCACTAAGTACATGAATCACTACATCATTCGCTAGGTACAAGCGAATCATGCTCACCACTTGCATCTAGATCTGCTTTCAATTCTTTACCTCTATGGTGGCTGGCATCTCATCGTATAATAGGGCATCGATCAACCCATATTGGATGAGGTTATTCTTTACCCTTGCTTGACATAAGAAGAAATTATCCTTTCCATCAAACCTGTTGATCTCTACCTTGATTATGCTTGCCTTCTCCATATTCTTTAATCTCTATCCACTACTATAATCTACACTCCGATACTATCTAGCTCTGATACCAATCTATTAGGATATCAGCTACTCTGATATCGCTTGTTAAGGATTTAGTACCAAATTATTATGGTAGAAAGAAGAAAGAAATAAAATAAGAAAATAATCAAGTACGTAGATCAGCCTAAAGGCACATCTCCATGAGGCGTGCAAAGCTTCACCATGAAAGAAAAAATAGGTACTAGAGAAGAACATCCACTCTCAACTCATCGTAAACAAATCTCTCTCAACTAGAAGCTATCCTCATAAAGGCTCTTTAAGAATCCCAAGGAGACTCTTAGAAGATACAAGATGCTCTACCCTCACAACCTTCTTGCTGAATGCTATGCACCTATTGCTTCTCTCTCTCACAGGTTGCACGTACTTGGTGCTTTGTTAAGCTCCTCTCAATGGCTGCCTGAGCCTCTCTACATGCCTCTCATACCACACGCACCACTTTTCTACTCCACAGCACCTCAGCCCTTTAAATAAGATGAGAATTTTTTTCTTAGCAGTTCATAAGAGTTCTAATAGGGCTCGTTCTCCTAATATGAATCAAATATGTTCTTGATGGAGTCTTAAAATATTTTTCGACCTTTAGATCATGACCGCAACCTTCCATGGTCGTTGGATCCTATGGTCCATGTGCAACTCCTGTAGACCTCTTGGATTAATCACAATCCAAGTCCAAATAAAAAATCTCATCCTGTTCTGTTCACCTCCATCGAGCCAACTCAGTCAGGGGTCTAGCTGGCTTGACTGTATCTCACCCGGACTCCTGCTGTTTATCTTTCTAAGAGAGCTGACTCAATTATGGTTTGAGTCGGCTCGATCTCAGTCCGAGCTGACTCGACCCTGTATCCGAGCTAGCTTGACTACCTATTGATACTAATTCTCCTCTATTGTGGGTTGAATACGAGACATCAAATTCTAACATTTCCAACATGTTTCTTATTTTTTCTGGTGTTGATTGTCATAGCTAACTACTAATTAGAGAATCTCCGACTGTGATGCCCTAGTTGCATCATCAACTATAGCCACTGCTAGTAAAAGGCTCCTTTGTTTTGAGAGAGAAGGTGAAGTAATTCCCTATTTCACCAAAACACAAAGAAAGAAAGAAAGAAAGAAAAGAAGAAAAGAAAGAGAAAAAAATAAAGGGTCTATTTCTCTCTATCTTCTCTTCTTCTCTCTTCTCTTTTTATTTTCTCTTTCTAGTTTCTCTCTACTTCCTCTCTCTATAAAATCTCTCTCTTTAGATTGCTTCTCTCTTCACTATCTCAATCTATAGGGTTATTTGATCTAGTTAGGGTTCTTCTCAGTGATTTTGATCAACCTTGGTGAATAAAGGTCCTAACCCTTGCTATCAGATAGCATGCTAGTCTCCACCCTAGCTAGACTAGACACTATTAGATTTTATCATTAGTTATATCGTAGTATGACTCTTGATTTATAGCTGACCAATTTGATGACTTAGATCATATCAATTGGAACATCAAGTACTACTACTAGGCCAACCCTTTGAGGGTGTTGAGATTAAGAATTTTTATTCTGAAAGTAATCATGATAAAAATTTGACAAAAATATAATTTTTGAATATGAGGATCTAAGAGAGATACCCTGCCAATGGAGGTTGTATGTTGGCACTCTAAGACCTTGCTAGTGGGGGTTATACATTGATATTTTGATATCTTACCAATAAGAGTTGTATATTGGCACTCTGATACCTTGTCGTTGGGGTTTATATAATGAAATTTGGGTGAGCTCATATTCTAACTTAGCTATAGAATATGAATATAGTGTTGCCCAGAAGTAGCAATCCAAGATGGGGAGTGAATTGAATTTTCAAAAATTTTAGCAGTTAAAACAAATGTGTGTGCACTAATTTGTATGTGAGTACGAGATGATATGGTGAATGCAATATAAAGCAATATAATTAAAAGAATGGAAGACATGCAATAGGTAAAATCAATCCACAATCATAAATACATAAAATTTATAGTGGTTCAGTGTAAGGCCCGACACCTATGTCCACTTTCCAAGTCTCCCTACTCAAAAATTTCATTATAATCATCAACATTACAGTCCAATTGTTTTCACCAAGTTTATAATCAATCTAGTCGATTTTACATAGGCTCACCAACTAAAACCTTTCTAAACTAAGTCTTCTTTGACTTAATCTCAATACAACCATCTAATTAAGGGCTTGAAATGGCCCAAATCCCTAAGTTTCTATTCCCTAGAAACTTGTTATAACACGAAGAGTACAATAAAAAATAATTTAAAGTTCAAAAAATAAAAACTCTTTATAGATTAAGGAAGTTATGTAGATGTCGCTTGAATGTGATGACTTCCTCATTGAATGCTTAAGAAAAGCTTGTTAAATGCCTTCAAGCTTTTCTCTCAAGGATGAATGTAGGTCTTTCTAGGTGTTTAAATTAAAAAATTTATCCATGAAAAAGATCCCCTAAAAGGAAACTAAGTTAAAGAAATTCAAACTAAAATTCAAACTTAATGGAGTCAACCTCAGGAGGCTAAGAGCCAACCCCTGGACTAAAATAGGCTAAAAATAGAGAGATCTCAAGTTTCAAAAAGTTTAGGATTCAACCCTTGGGAAGAGGAGTCAACTCTGACACACTAAAATAAGACTAGCACATGACCAAGTTGACTCATGAATAACAGGAGTCGACTTTCTCAAAGAACATAGAGAATAATAATTTCAAGATCCCTAGTTTGGGTCGACCTTAGAAAAATTTGAGTCAACCCTAAAAACTCAAGTCGACTCATACAAGTGGTAAGCTGACTCTCTCAAAAAAAGATAAAATGTAAACTTTTTTAGACCTGAGGGTGAGTCGACTCTTGAGGTTGATGAGTTGACTCGCGAGTAGCTCGACTCAACCCCTAAGGAATTGGAGTCGACCCTAGAAATAGGATTAGTTATAATGACTAGCTTTTTGAACACTCCAGATGGCTAATTTTTGGTTCTAATAGATACTCCAAGCTTTCCAATAGCCAAAACTCCTTCTCCAGCAAGTTTCAAGTATATTACAGGTTAGAGAATCAATTGGAAAAGAAGCCAAGTAAATTAAAGAAAAAAATACTTCAAATCGAGTGAAGATGATTGAATATTCTTGAAAAAAAAAATGAGAGGAAAGTTGAGCATAGAATTTTGAGCTTTCAAGAGTGCTCATCACCAACATCTTCCATAACCTCTGAAACATTAATTGAAGAGAGTCAAGCTTCAAAAGAGCAATCCTTCAACTTTTATTTTGAGCTTCAAAAAGTTTGTTTTCTATTTTATTTTTATATTGAAACTCTTACATCTTGTATTTTATATTTTTTTACAAGTTTTTTTAGGGGAAAGAAACTTGAGGTAAAGCTCTGTTCATGTCAGAAATTGGATATTATAGAATTTAGTTCGTAAACATATAAAATTAACTAGATTGTTTATAAGCCTGAAAAACAATCAATGCATAGGTTTTGGTTGGTGATCTAAAAAAACCAGCTGTATTTATTTTTGAGCTTAGGTAAAATAAATATGCTATAATTAGAAAGATTATAGTAAAATTTTCAAGAAAAACTTAGAGAATGGACATAGGTGCGGGATTGCATCGAATCACTATAAATCTTTGTGTGTTTATGTTGTGCTCTTTCTTATTTGCTTTACTTGCTTTTAATTCCTACTTAGTATTATTTTTAATTCTTGCATTGCCATCTTGATTCCGCTGTTGTATTGCTTACACCTCATAAACACTTAAGATAGCTTTAGATTAAAGCATATTATTGTTTAGATTGTTAATTTGGCTAAAATTTTTAAAGAACCCAATTCAACCCTCCTATCCTATGTTGATATCTTCTGAGCAATAATTAATATTAGAGTAGGTGCTCTAATATTCATTATTGACCTAGTGGTCTGAGCTAAAGATTATGGTAACCTTGATTGGTTCCTCATTTGTTGAAGGACAATCAACTTCGAGACCATAACTATTTAATAATACTAACTATATATTTTGGAAAGCTAGAATACGAATATTTATACAAGCTTTAGATTATGATATGTGAAGAGTCATAACTAAAAGACCATGCACATCCATAATTATTATAATGGAGTGTCTCTTCCCAAACTAAAAAAAGATTAGGAAGAGAATGATAAAAAGATGGCTCAATTATATGCACAAGCCATCAATATATTTTATTGCTTATTAAATATACATAAATTCAATAAAATATTATCTTGTACATTAGCTAAAGAGATTTGAGATAGATTAAAAATAACTCATGAAGGAACAAGGTAAGTTAAAAATTTTTTAATTAATTTATTTATTTATAAGTTTAAAGTCTATTTTTGATATGTTCTCAAGATTTATTAATATAGTCAATGCTTTGAATAGTCTTGGCAAAACATATACTAATTATGACCTTGCTTGCAAGGTTTTAAGATGTTTATTGAAGATATGAAAAGCTAAAGTGACAGTAATACGGAAAGCAAGAGATCTTACCAAGCTATCAATAGAGGAATTGATTGGTTTACTCATGACTTATGAGTTGAACTTGCATCAAAGAAAGGAAGAAGAAGAGTCAAAGATAAAGAAGACCATCGCCTTCAAATCCTTTACTAAATTAGAAAAAGGTAATGAGTCAGAGGGTGAAAAAAAAGAAGAAGAAAAAAATGAAGATGAGGATATGGTGCTACTCACTAGAAGATTCAAAAAGTTCCTCATCAAAAAAGATTTAAAGATGAAAGAAAATGAGAAAAAAAAAGAAAGAAGGAATGTCACTTGCTATAAGTACAACAAGAGGGGACACTATACAAGCCGGATTGTTTCCTACTCGAAAAGAACCCCAAAAGGAGCAAAAAGAGTATAATGTTGGATTTTTGGGAGATAGTGACATCTCTAGCTTAATTGAAGAAGAAGATAAAGAAGACATTGTCAATCTTTGCCTTATGGCCAATAATGATGAGGTATATCTTGAAAACTCTTTTGAATTTATATTTGATGAGTTATTTAAAGCCTTTAATAGTTTAATGGATGAATATAAAAAGGTATGACTAAAAAGTAAAAAAACTCGAAAAGTCTATCCTATTTTTGACAGAAGAGAAGAACAAAATCTTGATTGAAAAAGATCAACTTTTGAGAGAAAAAAAAATCTTGGCTAAGGAAAAAGAGAATCATATGAAATTGGAAATATCCTTAGTTGAAGAAAAGGAAAAAAACTTTGAAATCTAAAAAATGTCTTATGAAAGAAAATTCTAAATTAAGAAAAGAGATTGGTAATTTAAAGCCTATGTTTCAAAAGTTCACTTTTGGATTACAAATGCTTCAATCAATTTTAAACAATCAAAAAGTTATTTTTGATCAAGTGGAATTGGGTTTCAATCCTTCAAGAAAATAGAAATTTATTAAAAATATGTTTAGTAGAGCTTTATTTGAAAATCATTTTATCACATGTTTCAAATATAATAAAGTAGGCCACAAAATTGTTGAATGTAATTTGAACTGAATTGGCCATACTTTAGTTAAATAAATTTAGATTCTAAAAAGAATCATAAGCTCTAACTCTAATGGATCCAAGATGGCTTGGGTCCAAAAAATTAAAAATTTATTTTACAGGTATACTAAGTATCCAAGGGCATGAAAGGAGTAAATTTTTAAAAATGGATGCTTAAGATTCAAAGTGGATGGATGATGATGTTTGATAAAAGTTAAACTTCTCTTATATTATTCCATCATTGGTTTATGAAATTATTTAGAGTAATTGATTGATTTTAATGATTTATCAATGATTATAGTGATCATACTCTATAACTTGAATGATTTGATATTCTTGCTTAACTCTATTATATGATTTTGATTGTTCGTTACAAGCTTATATTTTTATTCTAAATTCAGCATGTTTCCTTAATTCCTTATATGATGCCTTTTTGATTATTAATTACTTGAGAAACATAAATCAGAATGAGCTTGATTGCATATGAAAGAGTGCAAAACTTGCAAATTAATTTAATTTTTAACATTCTCATAAGACATGCAATTATTAAAACATCTTAAAATTGCTTGAACCAAAATATTTCAAGATAAGTCATCTATTAATAAAAGATCATGTACTTGATATTGATAATTTGCATTAGATCTTAGCTTGATCCTTAAGGATTTGAAATTCCCTAGTTAAACCTAACCTTTAGAGGTCTCATCTAGTTTTCCATTGACCCAATATTGATTTAATTTGATTGATTATCAAACCCCTAATTGATTAATGTTTTATCCCCTAAATTAATTTGAATATCATTCTTGATCTTTGATTTGATTGCCTATTGATCCCTATTCAATTTGAGCAAACTTCCTTGATTTGAAACTCCTTGAACTATTTTTGATGTTGAGGAGTTGACTCGAGGTTTTACCAAGAAACTAAAAGAAAAAGTGAGGAGTCAACTCGAGAGTCAGACGAATTGACCCCATGTTGAGGATGGATTTTATAATCCAAGTCATCCCAAGGCTCTGTTCTTTTATTCATGTCCCTTTCGAGCCTAAAACCATTTCAAAGCCTTCTCCTCTCTAAATTGAACCTTTTCCCATTGATTTCCACCCAATTTTTCCATGATTTGATCTCTAATGGTGCCCTACATGTGAAGGATTTTCCATTGGAAATAAGATCAAAAGGATGGGTTAGGGGTTTCTTTGTTGTTTGGATGTGCCCACTTACCCTAACTTAGTAAAAGAATTTTATGATAATATTAAAGTGGGGGTGGGAAGTGTAATTTCGAAAGTGAATAGTGTGCAAGTTGAGATTGATATAGAGAGTTTTGGACAAGCACTTCACATGCCAATTATTGGGAGCATGTTAGATGTCATCATGCAGCACGAGACTTGATTGAAGGTTATTCTTGAGCATGATGATGTCAAAGGAATCAAGAAAGTCAGTGTAAAATAGTTGAGTATGGAAATGAGATTGCTGCATCATATTATCGACTAGATCTTTTTTTCGAAGATGTGAAGATTTAATTTTGTATTAGAGAGACATCATCCTGATGGACCATATTATTCGGAAGATTCCTTTGAGTCTACCACCATCCATCATAGGAAAGATGCATGATGCTGTGAATTGGTTGAAGATATCCTTACCTTACATTATGGTTTTGATTGTGGTCTTCCAGGAGCACGGGATAGATCTTGAGGGGAAGACCATGAGAGCTCTGTTGCATATAGACACTTACAACGATCGATCATTATGATGGATGGAATTTTAGAAAGTTGGTAGTCATTGGACATATAGAGCAGCTCAGAGAGATAACACTGATATAGATGATGATAAGGCTCTAGTAGCATACTCATTGCAGATACTAGATCTAAGGAGCCGACAGCTCAGTCTTAGTAAATAGAGATAGTTCCTGATTGTCTAGAGGCTTTAGACCAACCATTCGACAAACTGGATGAGGATTCACTAGTAGAGATGGTTTCCATGAGGATCATTGATACAATCAAAGCAAAGATTCAGCAGTTCACCTCCAAGGTGATTTCATTTCTCAGAGAGGGGACATCTTGGATGGTCCAAGCCATTTCTTCTAAGAGTGCTGATGCTTAGGGACAGCCTTTAGGAGATGACAAATCACCTTCACCTTCTTGATCTAGACTCTCTTCCTTGAGCCATCCTGTTCTACCTTCATAGGATGCTAGAATTCTCTCTTTAGAGCTATAGCGACCCTAGCAATCCACTTGTAATAGAGAAAGCTTTTATACTTTTTGTATATTCTTCATGTTTTAATCATCTTTGTAATCAATTTTTTGGCAATCAATGAAAGTTGATAATTTATGAAAAATCTAGTGTTTAATTGTGTGAATATCTGGTTTCATTGATGTTGAAATTTAGTTTAATTAATTTTTATATTATTGGAATATCTACTTTATCTATAAAACTAAGGGGAGAAAAGTATATTCTTTTAATGCTTACTTTTAAATGAATGTGATAATTTAGAAGAGAAAGGGGAAAAATTAAGAGAAATAAATTTTCTAGCATTAATTATGAAAAATAGGAGGAGAAAATATTATTGAAATATTAAAAGTAAAATATTTTTGGAACTAAATAAAAACATAAATCATTGGTGTTCATTTGTATTTTATTTATTTTGATCTATTTATGTACTCTTGTTGATCTAGTCATTTGATTTGTTTTGGACAAATAATTTCTAATTTATTTTTGAAAAGTCATTTTTATTCTTAAAAGATAACTTATTGATGATCATTTGTACATCAATCATTTTGATCTATTTGAGCGTTCTTATGATTTTGATCGTTTGATTTGTTTGGAGCAACTATTGATATTTTGCATGATTTGATTGCATAATCCCTTTTGATAATTAATTGGTATCAAGAAAAGTTTTCAAGCAATATTTGATTTGATTTTCAAAACAACTGATATAAACTCGATCATTTTCATAATTTGTATCAAACAAGCTAATATTGCCTTGTATTTCTTTACTTTATATCTTGGCAAAAAGAAAAGAATATTTTATTTAAAGATATTTCACTCTGATACCATATTTTACTCTGAAACATTCTTGATATGTTATCATTTTTGATCAACTTATATCTTTTTTAAATTCAATTAACCGATACTTATTAAAAAAGTGAAGAGATAATTTTTGAAATACATTATGCTTGACCTTAATACTCTAACTTTGTTTTGGAAAGATCCATTCTTGTTGAATCTTTGAAGTTCAAAATAATTTTGTGATTGAATTTATAAATCTATTTAATGCATGAACTTTATTCAAAGTGGGGTAGATATATTTTTAAAAGGAAAAAAGAAATTCAATATGCATTTGCTAATACATCCAAAAAGAGGAGAAATTATAAAAATTGAATTTGATACAAATTTTTTAATTTTAAATTGAGTTTTGAATTGATTTTGATGATTCATTTTAATCTTTCCCTTGAGTCCTTTTGATGCTATCAAAAAGAGAGAGATGTGTTATGAGTATACGCTTAAATTATTTGAAAGGCTCTTAATTTAAATGATATACTCATGTATTTGCTTGAAATGATCTTAATATGAGCATATATACATATATGAAATTTAGTATCAAATGCATTAATTCTAAATTTTAGAATAGTATCCATGAAATGTATATTCATATATGTTTATTTTGTTAAATACAAGATTCATGTTGATAATTTAATTGAAACACATTATATTTATTCTTTGTGCATAAACTCAAGATTTTGTTATCATAAAAAAATGAAAAGATTGTTGATCCTATGATTGATTTTGATGATAACAAAATATTGAGTAATTATGAGTCTAATCATGTATTTTAAGGATAAATGTAGGTTGTTCTAGGTGTTTAAATTGAAGAATTTATCTATGGAAAGATCCTCTTAAAAGAAATTAAGTCAAAAAAATTCAAGCTAAAATTTCAAGATTCAGATTTAGTGGAGTCGACCCCTAGACTGAAATAGGCTAAAGCTAGAGAGAACTCAAGTTTTTGAATGTTTAGGAGTTGACCCCTAGGAAGACGAGTCAACTCTGGCATGCTAGAGCACGATTGGCATGCGGATGAGTCGACTCATAAAAAGTAAAAGTTGACTCTCTCAGAGAAGATAAAAAACTATAATTCAAGATCCCTAGTTCGAGTTGACCCTAATAGCTCAAGTCAGCTCATGCAAGTGGCAAGCTAACTCTCTCAAGAAAAGACAGAATATAGAATTTTTTAGACCTAAGGATGAGTCGACTTCTAAGGTTGATGAGTCGACTCATGGACAACTCGAGTCAACCCCTAAGGAAATGGAGTCGGCCCTAGGCATGGATTTGGCTATGACAAATAGTTTTCTAAACACTCCAAATGGCTAGTTTTTTATTCCAATGGCTACTCCAAGCTTTCTAATAGCCAAAACTCCTCCAGCAACTTCTAAGTATATTAAAGTCTAGAGAATCAATTAGAAAAGAAGCCAAGTGGATTAAAGAGAAAAATACTTCAAATTGAGTGAGGATCTTTGAATATTTTTTACAAAAAAAAAGAGAGAAAAATTAAGCATAGAATTTTGAGCTTTCAAGAATGATCATCACTAACATCTTCCACAACCTCTCAAGCATCAATTAAAAATAAGTCAAGCTTCAAAAAAGCAATCGTTCAGCTTCTACTTCAAGCTTCAAAGAGTTTATTTTCTATTTTAATTTTTGTACTAAAACTCTTATGTCTTTTATTTTATTTTTTTTATAAATTTTTTTTGGAGAAAGAAACTTGGGGAATGGCCTATCTAGACCCAAAATTGGATATTGTAGATTTTAATTGATGAACCTATAGAACCAACTAGGTTGATTATGAGCCTGAAAAAGAATCAGTGTATGGATTTTGGTTGATGATCTCAAAAAATTAGCTGGATTTATTTGTGTCTGGATAAAATAAACATGTTGTAATTAAAAAAATTATAGTAAAATTTTTAAGAAAAAATTGAGGAGTGGACATAGGTGCGGGATTACACTAAACCACTATAAACCTTTGTTTGTTTGTATTGTGCCCTTTTTTATTTGCTTTACTTTTAATTTCTGATTAATATTGTTTTTAATTCTTGCATTGCCACTTCGATATCTTGATTCCACTGTTAAATTGCTTACAACTTACAAACACTTTATCTTTTGACTATAGTCATTCTAGGATCAACTTGGCTATTATTGGGGTGGACTCGAGTTCCATAGGACTTGACTCGACAAGTGCTGAAATCAACTCAAGTTTAGGCTATTTTCACTCCTCTCTATCATCATCTTGGGACTATTCTAGGATCAACTTAGTTGTTATTAGACTCAACTTGAGTTCCACTAGAGTCGACTCAAGAAGTACTAGGGTTGACTTGAGTTCAGGCTATTTTTTATATTCTCTATCTTCATCCTAAGACCATTCTAGGATTGACTCATATTCTCTTAGAGTTAACTTGAGTTTGAAAGAAGAGTGCCCTAAAAGCCAATCACATGAGTAATGCAATGGAATTTTTCTTTACAAAATTCCAACTCTTGTAATGACAATATTCATTAGTTAATGAAATAAGACATTGATTCATCATTGTAGCTGCATCTTATTGCGTATAAGATTATAATGAATCCCAAAGATTAAGGCAATAGTTTTAGGAGATATGAATGGATCATACCTGTGAGAACTAAAATCCTAATCTTAAACATTTTTGGTCATAGGAGTATTGAGTTGGGGATCAATATTCTGGGTAGATTGGTACATCCTACATATGCTTGATGAAGAGGATGGCTGATCTTACTAGCCACTTATGTGAGGATACTAATATAAGAATATGGGTACTTATTAAGAAATATGTTTACTAAATTGACTCACCGATAAAGAACATCTTATGGAGCCTTACTTACTTATCAAAAGATGGTTCTCTAAGTGAAAGTTGTACAAGTGATCCTTAAACTTGAGATCACCATAAAATCTTGTGCACATGAACCTATATTTTGGTTTATACCCAAACATGGTATTAAGACATGTACGAGATGTTCTGGATATGGTGGAGTATGTATAAAGGTTATGAGTTAGTCAACAAGGAATTGATTACTCCTAGTAAGAGGAGATGGCATCCTGTGTGTTCTCATCTCTAGATGACTTAAAAAAAATCTTTTGGCCAAAAGTAGAATAAAAATTAGAAAGAGTTTCTAATGCTTTAATATTGGAGTCATCTCTAAGTGATAGAGGACCAATATGAATACATGTTTGAGTTTGAGATAATTCCATACTCATGAATATATTCGGGATGCAGGGATGATCGAAGGATTGAATTACATGGTAACTTGCTACAGAAGGATATATTTGATATTTTTACTAAATTTTATATCTTCTAGGTAGTCATAATACATTACTAGATATCAATCTTGATTTGTAGGTTTGATCAAATTGAAGAGTTTAATTTGATCGCTAATTAGAAAGGGTTCTAATTACTGAACTTGAGTTGGTAGGATTTAGACCTTAATTGATTAGGAGTCTAATCAAATTAGGTCAACTTGTATCCAGACCTACTATTGGCTAGATATAGAATCCAATGGATCATACACATAAGAAAATTGGCCAAGGACCCTTTTTAATATGGTTGATTGGAGTTTTTGATCCAATCAGGGCTCCTGGTAAACATGCTAACATGTGGAAACCCTATCTCCTTAAATTGGATTCAAAATTGGTTTGAATCTTACTTCTTGATTAAACAAAATTGAGCCACTGCCTAATTTGGGTTTAGATCAGGGTGTGGCAGCCATTGGATGGCACCACATGGCCACTTGGGCGCCAATTAGCTAGAGCCATAACTAAGTTGGACTCTTGGTGCACAAAGAAGAGGTGGACATGTGTTTTGGGCATGAGGAGAAGGAAAGAGTCCTTTTGCCTTGGGTAGGGCCAATAAAAATCTGATTAAAGAACCTTATAAGCTATTCTAGTTGGGCCGAAATGTCCACCTACCTCCCGATCATGATAATGATGCAGAATTTTCTCCATTTTTTCCTCTGGAATGCATCTTCTAATGACCTGATCTAAACAACACTTATACAAGAAGGGTTCATCCCAAAAATAATGTTTAACAATAGATAAGAATCTTTTCTTTTATCGAAAAGAAAGACCAAGTGGAAAAACCTTACCAACCAGGTAGTTAATAATATCAGCATACCATGGAAACGTTCTACCTGATATAGCATAGAGGTGTTCATCTAGAAATTTCTCCTTGATAGGGAAAATATCTAATTCCTTCTTTATGATGTTTTTCAATTTGGAAAGGTGGTCAGCAACTGAATTCTCTGTGCCCTTCTTGTCCTTAATCTCCAAATCATACTCTTATAGCAAAAGAATTCATCTGATCAATCTAGGTTTTGCATCTTTCTTGGTAAAGAGATACTTTAGAGCTGCATGGTCGGTGTATATAATAACTTTAGATAAAATAAGATAAGAATGAAATTTGTCTAATGCAAATACTACTGCCAGAAGCTCCTTTTCAGTGGTTGCATATTTTTGTTGAGCTTTAGTCAAAGTGCAGCTAGCATAGTATATAGTTTGAATAATCTTATCCTTTCTTTGACCAAGTACTGCTCCTATGGCTGTATCACTAGCATCACACATTAACTCAAAAGGTAGGGACCAATATGGTGATACCATAATAGGTGCCGTGACCAGCTTCTCCTTGAGGATGTTGAATGCCTGCAAACACTCATCAGAAAAATGAAAAGAGACATCTTTACATAATAATTTAGATAAAGATTTAGAAATTAGAGAGAAGTTCTTTATAAATCTACGGTAAAATCCAGCATGCCCCAAAAAGCTCCTAATAGCCTTAACTGAGGTCGGTATGGGTAACTTTTCGATCACCTTAAGCTTAGCTCTATCCACTTCAATACCTTTATATAAAATCTTGTGGCCTAATACTATGCCTTCTTGTACCATCAGATGATACTTCTCCCAATTTAAGACAAGATTAGTATCCTCACATCTTTGTAAAATAATAGATAAATTATGCAAGCATTTATCAAATGTGGATCCAAAGACAGAAAAATCATCCATAAATATTTCAAAAAAATTTTCAATCATATTATAAAAAATAGCCATCATGCATCGTTGAAAAGTAGCTGGTGCATTACATAAATCAAATGGCATTCTTCTAAAAGCAAATGTACCATAAGGACATGTAAAAGTAGTTTCCTCTTGATCCTCAGGTGCTATGGCAATTTGATTATAACCAGAATATCCATCTAGAAAGCAGTAAAAATCATATCCAGCTAATCTTTCTAACATCTGATCAATGAATGGAAGAGGATAATGATCTTTTCTAGTTGCATCATTTAATTTTCTATAATCCATACATACTCTCCATCCAGTAACAGTTCTAGTAGTAATTAATTCATTATTATCATTTTGAACTACAGTCATCCCATCTTTCTTAGGAACTACTTGAACAGGACTCACCCATGAACTATCGAAGATAGGATAAATAATACCTGCATCCAATAGCTTGATTATCTCCTTTTTGACCACTTCTTGCATCTTAGGGTTATGTCTTTTTTGGGATTGGACCGTAGGCTCATAGTTGTCCTCCATGAGAATTTTGTGCATATAAATTGAGGGACTAATTCCTTTGATGTCTGCTATGATCCATCCAAACGTCTTTTTGTGTTTCTTTAGTACTCTTAACAACTTTTCTTCCATTAAATCTGTCAAAGAAGAAGAAATAATAACAGGTAAGTGTGATGAACCTTCCAAAAAAATATATTTTAAATAAGAAGGAAGAGGTTTAAGTTCAAGAGTAGGTGGCTCTTCAATTGATGTCTTTGGAAAAGGAGTGGATGATCTTTCTAATTCTTTAAATCATGGTCTATATGTGCGTGGAATATATGGTCTGGCCTTTAACAAGTTTATACATTCTGTTTGCCTTTCATCTTCAGCTGAACCCTCTTATGATTAGACAATGCAAGCTTCAATAGGATCCTCAAACCTATTTTCTAGAAAATACTCATGCACTAAATTATCAATATCATCTATACGAAAACAAGTTTGATTATCATTGGAATAACTTTAAAAATATTAAAAGTAACTTGTTCTTCTTGGACTCTAAGAATTAATTTTTCTTGTTGAACATCTATTAAAGCTCCTTCAGTAGCTAAAAAGGGTCTTCCTAAGATAGGTACATCATAATCTTCTTCCATATTAAGAACAATAAAATCAACAGGAAAAATAAACTTGTTTATCTTTACCAAGACATCCTCCACTATACCTCTTGGATATTTAATGGATCTGTCGGCTAATTGAAGAGTAATAGTGGTAAGCTTCGATTCTCCTAGACCCAGCTTCCTGAAAATAGAAAAAGGCATGAGATTAATGCTTGCTCCTAAATCACATAAAACTTTATCAAAACTACAATCACCAATAATGCAAGGGATAGTAAAACTCCCTAGATCTTTTAGCTTCTATAGTAATTTATTTTGAATTATTGCTGAGCATTCTTCATTCAAATTTATTCTCTCATACTCCTTCAGCTTTTTCTTATTTGTTAGAATTTTTTTAAAAAACTTGGCATACCTGAGCATTTGAGTAATAGCATCTACAAAAGAAATATTAATATATAAATTCTTTTAAAATTTTAAAAAAGTTAGAAAATTCCTTATTTGGATGCTGTATTTGTCTCTCTGGGAATGGTAGTGGCGGCACATAGGGCTTCACATTTGGATCGGCAAATCATATACCTGGAGACCATCCATCTGCTGGTTGTTTTGGTGACTGACGAATTTTAGTTGATGGTTCCTTATTTGTAGTTGGCTCTTCAGTCTCTTTCTTCTGATGTGGCTCCTCCAGCTTTGTACCACTTCTTAGGGTGATAGCATTGACTTGCTCCCTTGGATTTGTCTCCGTATTGCTGGGCAAGGATCCCTGAGGTCTCTCGGAGATTATCTTAGCCATTTGACCTATTTGCATCTCCAAGTTTCGAATTGCTACTGCTTGGTCCTGCCTAAGTTTGGCTTCTAAATTTTTTATAGTTGCTTCTTGGTTTTGCATAAATTTGACCATCAGCTCATCCATGTTGGACTTCTTTTCAGGTACTTGGAACCCTGGGGGTGGCTGTTGTGCTGCATTTTGATTGCTCCATGAGAAATTTGGGTGCTGCCTCCACCCTTGATTGTATGTGTTGGAGTAGGGATTATTTTGTTGCGGCCTAAAAAAATTACTAATATAATTAGCTGTATCAGTTTCTTTAGCAAAAGGATTACCTATCTGGTAATTGCTCGTATCGTGTCCTCCTCCACACAAGTCATAAGTGATGCTCTGAATATGTATAGCTGTTCCTTTCAAGTTATTGACTTTGGCTCCAAGGGCTGCAATTTCAGCTAGTAAGGTTGGCATGCAATCTACTCCCTGCACAGCTGCTGGTCTTTTTGGCATCATGCATTCTGTCTGCCACTTGATAGCTATTTGATGCCATCTCATCGATCAGATCGAAAGGCTTCTTCCTCCATTTTTCGATTAATGGTTCCTCCTGCTACTGCTGCATCAATCATAGAATGATTAGTAGGAGATAAACCATTATAGAAAGTTTGTAAGCCATACGGATGTTGATGATGTAGGATATCTCCTCAGTCTCAGTTCTCTAGCAGTTCTTGAAATGCTCCCAAGCCTCATATAGTGTCTCCATGTCCATCTGCATAAAAGAAGTGATATCGTTGCGCATCTTGGCAGTCTTGGAAGGTGGAAAGTACTTGGCTAAGAATTTTTGGGCTAGGACATCCCAAGTTGTGATAGAACCTGTACTGGAAGAGAATGAAGCCAACTTTTAGCTTTGTCCCATAAAGAGAAAGGAAATAAGCTTAATCTAATAGCATCATCCGACACCCCATTAATTTTAAAAGTATCACAAAGTTCAAGAAAGTTAGAAATATGGGCATTCAGATCATCATGCATATGTCCACTGAATTGGATAGTTGATTGAATCATCTGAATCATCGTCGGTTTTATTTCAAAGTTGTTTGCTTGTACAGATGGTCTCCTGATGCTCGAAGCTGCATCAGCTATAGATAGTGTGATGTAATCATTTAATGGATGATGTATTGATCGAATAGCTTCATGCTGTCCCTCAGTCACCATATCCAATCCTAGATTGATGTCGTTAGGATCTTCAGCTGCCATGTTTCTTTCTTGTTGTAGTCTTCTGATGGTCTTTTCAATTTTTGGATCTAAAGGTAGTAAGTTACTATGTCCAGTACGTGTCATGCACTGAACAAATTTTTTTTAAAAAAATAAAAATTAAAAATAAAAATAAGAATAAAATTCTAAAGTAAAGCTAGGATCAAAATTTTAATATTATTTTAGACACAATCCCCGACAACAATGCCAAAAACTTGATGCGTGCTAATCTATAGCTATGGCAAGTGCACCAGTCGATCAAGTAATAAAGTAAATGAGTAGAGTATCGTCCTTAGAGGATTGAAAAATAAGTACTGAAAAGCTCTTTCCTATGCTTTATTTAGAAGACTGATTTATGAGAATAAGAAATTAAAGAACAAAATAAAGAAATAATTAAAAATTTTAAGAAAATAGAGAGAGTGTAATTATTATAATTTTAAACTTAAGAGCAATGGGTTACTAAGGCAATCGGTTCACCAACTCAGTCAATACAATATTCAGGTTATTAGATTAATTTTATTTCATGTGATGGTGGAGTCTCCTAATTTATTCACTATCCTTTGGTCCAGGCATAGCAAAACTATCAATATTTATTAATTATCCTTTGATCCAGGTGTAATTTAAATAAATATTAATGTATTAAATTTTGTGAAACCCTCTAATTAAAATACGCTACGTCCAAAGCGCACTAAAATTTCAACATGCATATGAATTCTAAAATTGATTCATAATATAAAGTATATAATCAAGAAGCAATAAATAGATGTACTTGGTCCATAACATCTATGTTCATCAGATCAATTAGAAGATGGCCAGTAATCTAAAAGCATTAAGATCAAATTTATATACTCCTCATGAATAAAATTTAAAATTAAAAATAAATCATACTAAATATTGCATCAAAAGAGTGGCTACACCTTAGCCTTAGTTAAAAAAAATTTAGTTCATGATAACAAGTTTAAAAATAATAAATAAAATAAAAAGCATGAAGAAATTAGATTATTTAATTACTGAAATTGATTGTCTGTTGCTCTTAGTGTGGAACACTTGATGAAGAAGAAGAAAAGCTCCTTGATTGATGTCTTGATTATCAGAAGAAGAAAAGGAAAAAAAAAATAAAAGTCCTTTCTTTTCTCTTTCTCAAAAATCTCTAATTAAAACTCTCTGCCTCTCTCTCTTCTCTTTTTTTCTTTCTCTTCTCTCTCTATCTCTCTCTATCTCTCTCTGCCTCTCTCTTCTTTTTTTCTTACGGCAACAGCAAGTAGCCCTCCTTTTTATAGGCTAATACGTGAATTTTTGGAAGAAATCCTAACTAAATTGGGTCTAAAATACTTAACATAAGTCAAATTAAAATCCTAGATAATTCTGACCTTCAGATCAGCATCCAATATATCAAAAATTGCTTAAAAATCCTTTAAAATATCTCAGATCAAGTAGAAATTCATGGCAGCCATCGGATCAGTCTTTAGATTGAATCTGGGCCATCAGATCGTGCATAGGAAAGCTTCAGATTCTTAGTTATAAATCAGGATGAATCTTAACCATTGGATCTCGATCGGGAGCTGCATCTACCATTCGTCAGTGCATGAGTTTCAGTCGTTTGATCAAATCTCAGTGAAAGACATCTGTTGGATCAGGTAAAATTTCTAAATTGCCCTCTATAGACCATGCACGAGCTCGGTGTTGCATGGACCGCCGCTTCCTTCAACCAAGTAGAGCATGCTTCTTCCTGTGAAATCTCCGAAATGCCCTCCAAATGGTCCACCGTGCATCGTGAAAAATGCTAATGTCAGCTTGACATCAATGTTGCATTAGCAGACGGTCTGCTGGGTGCGGTCGAACTAGGTAGTCTGCTGAGCCAATTTTTTCTGAACCGGTTTGAACCGGACTGGGGTTTTTTTTTTTGAAATTCAATTTTGGGCTCATTTGAAGTCCGTTTTGCCTGAAATTTATTTCATCTGAACCAGAAAAGTAAGATCTTCATATTGATTGCCTTCTTTCCTACATAAAATTAATAAAAGTATTAATTTATAAAAAAATAGATTAATTTATTTTATAATTTAGTACTTTTATTAGTATATTTTTACCACTTATCAATCGCCATAATCGATACACCACCAGGGAGGTTCTCTCATCGTGATGCAGCCACACACATCGTCTAGCCTCTATGGAATGTCCACATGAGGCCCTAATCCCAATCGGCTCCTTCCGAGTGCTAGCTCGATGCCGAAAGCTTTGACGGTTGATCTAGATTAAACTGGTTCAATCTCCCTCCACTGATTTTTTGGATGCTTTGGAACACCAGCAAAGGTAGGGGAGAGGTAGAGGAGGCTCTCCTAGAAGTTCTATGATTCTGATACTCAACTCATAGAATCTCTTCCCGAACCCTAGGCTGAAACCCCAAGGTAGCACACACCCAAACCCTGTGCCACTCATTGGATTTCTTCTCTCATGCGAATTTTCAAAATTTTTCTCTCGCATAAGGGGATGCTCATGCAAAGGGGACTCTCCTCTTTTTGATGTGTGCACACCCCAGTCAAATTCCCTTTTTATTTTGCATAAATTAGAGTAAAGCGTGTGTGGGACGACAGGGATAAGTGGTTGTCCATTCAAATTCAAACTCCATTTGAATTTGAATGGCAACAAACCAAGACTTATCCATCTAGGGTGTGAGAAGCTAGGATGTGCACCCTCTATGCATGGAAAATGTTTCACAAGAATCTAATTCTCATAGAGAATAAGATAGGCACAAGTCAGGGTGATGTGGTGTAGGAAAGACTAGTCAAACTAGTCTTAAACAACCTTATCCAATTAAACCCAATCCAAAATAATTTGGCTAGGTCCAATTAGACCAGATTAAACCATAATTATTTAGACTTAAATTAACTTAATTAAATCCTAATCAAATCAAGAATTAATTAAGCCCAATCTCTGATCAAATCAGAGAACAAATCTTCTTGGTGATTAGGTCATCACATAACCTAATCGGATCAAACACAATTGAATCCAATTCAATTGGACTTGATCCAAAACTCATTACTCAATCAAATTGAGTTAATTAATAATTAAATCACTAATTAAACCTCTTATAAATATAGAGTCCAAATCTAGTAGGTGTCCGAGCAATAGAGTTCTATCCATATGAAACTCTTGATCGAAGAGTCCCAAACCAGTGGTACTCTTGACCCCAATATCCTAAATGAGTAAAACTCATGATAACAGAGTCCCAGACTAGTAAAACTCTTAATCATAGAATCTCAGACAAGCAGGACTTAGAGTCCTAATATAGTAGGACTCTTGATCACAGAATCCCAATCCAATAAGACTCTTGACCATAGAGTCCCAGTCCAGTGGGACTCTCCATCAGCCATTAGATTAGGTAGGAACTTTTAATGTATATGACCCCATAGATTCAAACCTAAGCTAATAGCATAGAAACCAATTCTTGTACCAATCGATATGACCATCTAGTAATGGTATTCGACATCCAGATACATCGAATAGTTATAATTGCAACATTCAGAACCTACTCGAGTATGGTTAGCATATAATTCATCTCTTTGACCTTTGTGTTTAGAATGTCTTAGTGTTAAACTGCCAATCCTAAAAGGTATATCCATATCATGTCTTAACGCAATTAGTCTTGTAACTCCTCACAAGACTACCCTAGCCAAGACTTTGCTAAATTAAAACATAATTGAACATAACTTCTAAAACCTGGAGTAGTCAATCCCAGCTTGATACATGCACCGACTCCTTAGGTACTTGACTGTGCCTAGTAACCTTCCATCATTGAATTAAAAATTCAGATATTCTGGCATCAAAGCACAGTGAGTTGCTTGAAAGTCACCATGGTGATCTTAGATTGGAGGGACACTTATACCCATATCCCTTCGGAGCAAATCTTGAAAGCAGACAGCTCCGAAGTTGGTCATATTCAGTGCAGATGTACCCCTATATCTTATCTGCATGCCATACTAGTATCTCCACACTACTTGGTTAAGAGGATAACCAATCCATATGGCATACAATGATCTACACTTGATAAACATTGTCATCCTTGGTAACAAAGTATCATTTGGTTGCAAATAGATTTAAGAACTAAATGATAAATCCTTCTTTATCGATTCTAACTAGTCCTGAGGATTTCATCACAACACCAGAGTTCATTAGATGATGTAGAGAATTTATGATGAAAATGCCAAAATAATACTTTATTCATTTTTAATTCATATATAAATATAAAAATAGCTCAACCATCAACAAGCTGACGATCAATTTTAGAACACTATTCTCAATAATCTTTCACTTGGACTAAAGCCAATTGATACAATATCTAATATCTATCTTCAACTTGAAATCATCGAACTCCTTTACCATAATGACTTTAGTGAATGGGTTAGTCAGGTTCTTCTTACCATCAATCTTCTGAAGGTCGACGTCATCTCGATCTACGATCTCCCAGATAAGATGATAGTGACAAAGAATGTACTTCATCCATTGGTGTGCCTTCGATTCCTTCACCTGACCAATGGTACTAGAGTTGTCATAGTAGAACAGAACTAGACCATCAAGGAAGAGTGCCACTCTAAACTCAGTGATGAACTTTCTCGCCACACATATTCTTTGGCAGCATCTGATGCAGCGACATACTCTGCCTCGCAAACTGAGTCGGCCATAGTGTGCTATTTAGAATTCTTCTAGCAGATAACTCTACTATTAAGGATAAATACATACCCCAACATACTTTTACTATCATCATAATCAGATTGAAAACTAGAGTCTATAAATCCCACAAGTCTCAAATTTGACTCACCATAAACAAGCCACTAGTTCTTAGTATTCCTTAAATACTTTAGGATGGTTTTAACAACCTTCTAATGGTTCTCCTCTGAATCAGACTAGTATTTTCTCACCACCCCTAGTGAGTATGCCACATCTGGTCGGTACATATCATAGCATACATGATAGACCCACTACCAAAGTATATGAAATTTTACTCATACGCTCTCTCTTTTAAGGTGTTATTGGATAATTTCTCTAAGAGAGAAAATTTTCATGGCCTATCAGTAGATAGCCCTTCTCAAAATTCTTCATATCGAGCCATTTCAGCATAGTATCTATGTACATGGACTGGGATAATCCAAGCAACCTCTTAGATCTATCTCTATAGATCTTCATCTCTAGAATGTAGGAAGCTTCTTCCAAGTCCTTCATGAAGAACTATGACGATAGCCAAATCTTTATATCCTATAATGTAGGGACATCATTTCCATTTAAGAGAATGTCATTTACATACAACACAAGGAATACAATAGCTGGACCATTAGCCCACTTATATATGTAGGGCTCTTCTCCATTTTTAATAAAGCTATACGTTTTGATCATCCTATCAAAATGTATGTTCCAACTTCGAGATGCCTGCTTCAGTCCATAAATGGACCTTTGAAGCTTGCATACCTTAAACTCATCTATGAAGTGAACCTTTTAGGTTGTATCATATACACCACTTCTTCCAGCTCTCTATTCAAAAAAGTTATCTTCATATCCATCTATCAGATTTCATAATCTAGATGGATAGCTATCACAAGCATAATCCAAATGGACTTGAACATTGTCATAGGAGAAAATATCTCATCATAGTCTATACCATAACATTAACGATATCTCTTGACAACTTGATGGACTTTATAGGTCTTCACCTTCCCATCTATACCTCTTTTCCTCTTGAAGATCCACTTACATCTAATGAATTTTATCCCTTCAAGTGGATTAACCAATGTCCTCACATCGTTGATCTTTATGGACTCCATTTCAGATTTCATAGCCTCAAGCCATTTCTCAGAATCGGATCTCTAAATTTCATCCATGTAGGTGATCAGATCCCCATCATTTTGATCGAGTTCGATAGGACTATCATTTTGGACCAAGAAACCATAGTATCTATCCAGCTAACGTGATACTCTACTAGATCGCCTTAAAGATGCAGGTACATTGGGCTTCAAGTTTTATCTAATTAAATTTGATTCAGGTTCAACTACTTATGTTGATTTTTCTACCTGCTAAACTTTCTCAAATTCAACCTTAGAGGCATTAGTTCCTTCACAAAGGAACTTCTTTTCCAAAATGATTGCCTTAAGGTTGACAAATATCTTTTGTCCATCAACAAGGTAGAAATAATATCCTTTGATCTCTTTTGGGTATCCTATAAAAATATACTTATCAGACCTAGGTCCAAGCTTGTCTGTCATTAAATATTTGACATAAGCCGGATACCCTCAAACCCTAAGGTGCGAGAGTACTAGCTTATATCTTGTCCATATCTCATATGGTATTTTAGCTACTGACTTACTCAAAATCCTATTTAGAATATAACAAGCCGACTCGAGTACATATCCCTAGATGAAGATCGGTAGATTAACAAACCCCATCATGGATCGAACCATGTCCAACAATGTCTGATTTCTCCTTTCAAACATACCATTATGCTGTGGTGTTATAAGAGGAGTCCATTAAGAGAGAATCCCATTCTTTCTTACATATGTCAAAAATTTACTAGCAAGGTATTCATCCCTCGATCAAACCGAAGAGTTTTAATACTCTTTTCAATTTGCTTTTCTATCTCATTATGGAATAGTTTGAACATTTCAAATAATTCCAACTTGTGTTTCATCAAGTAGATGTACCCATACCTAGATAGATCATTAGTGAAAGTTATGAAGTAGAAATATCCACCTCTAGTACTTGAGCTCATGGGCCTACATACATCAGTATATACTAGACCTAGGAGTTCACTAGCTCATTCACCTTTTCCAATAAAAGGTGACTTGGTCATCTTACTAAGAAGA
Organism: Cocos nucifera; assembly: GCA_006176705.1. Taxonomy (NCBI): domain Eukaryota; kingdom Viridiplantae; phylum Streptophyta; class Magnoliopsida; order Arecales; family Arecaceae; genus Cocos; species Cocos nucifera. The sequence goes on from QRFJ01001437.1 coordinate 57,824, forward strand.
CATGACTCATAGGTCAGAAGTAATTTACAATCATCAACTTCGAGAATTTTCTCTTGAGTCAACCTATTTATTCTGTTCTTATTAATGTGACCTAGCCTATAGTGCCAAAGATAGATTTTAGACACATACTGGAGGTTTGAACCATATTTATAGACTGTGATACTATATAAATTTCGTTATTCAATTATCTAATAAAAATCATAATACCATTCAAAATGATATTACAAAAAAAAATTTATTAAAAATTTATAAATATTTCTAGCCAAAAGGTCTACAGATATAATATTCAACAAAAAGCTTGGACAATAGTGACATTCACAAAGAATAACATTATGAGAATTGATTACAAAGTTCATGATTTCTGTTGTGGTTAGACTAGCTCCTGCCAAAGTTTGGCTTAGCATCTTGTCTCAGAATGATCCCAAGATGGCCATCCTCTAGCGGATCTCCTTCCAGACTCCTCCTAAGGATCTCCTTCTGGAGTCCTCCAGCAAACTTCCATCTATACTCCTCCAGCGGATCTCCTTTCGAACTCCTTCAGCAGACTTCCGTCTGAACTCCTCTAGCAAGCTTCTGTTTGGACTCCTCTAGCGGATCTCCTAGCGGACTCCTCCATTAGACTTTTGGACTCCTTCAAGTTAGACTCATCTAGTCACGAGCCTTTCGGACTCCTTCAAGCTGGACTCATCCAGTCACAAGCCTTCTAGACTCTTTCTAGCCAAATTCTATCGATCGATAAGAAGAATTCCTTTTGGTCAAGCCCCCTACAGTCACGCAAAAGGACCTCATCATCTATGCAAATTTGGCTCTCAATACAATGCAAATCAACCTACAAGCAGATGACCCTAAAGGAGCCCGAACTTCTCTAGGACTATTATGACTTGAAGCTCTTCACCACCAGTGCCTACACCATCGAAACTTTGACTATTAATCTCTAATAGACTGGCAAGTCATGATAACGAACATCACTCTCAACTGGCAAGTCGCGACAATGGACACCACTCTCCTTAACAAACTCCATGTGGTCTCGAGCGGCCCACTACCAGATAATTATGATTGTTGCTATTGTTAGATATATGTGCCCTAGAAGCCAAAATTGGCTGACACTTGTTATACACTTCTAGGGGCAAAATTGTAATTTTGACTATAATTAATGAAATGGGTTATTTTCTATCACACATGTGTATTTAGTGTCTGTGATACATCCTTTGAGTTAATGGTAATGATAATTCATATTTTCAAGAGTTGAAAATTTAAGACATGAATAATCATTATTAACTCATAAACAGCTCCCGACCATAGGATCATCACGAGGATGGTGATTGATCCGGAAGGTTGGTGTACGATCGCTTCTCTTTAGTAGATGAGTCTTGAGTCTACGGTGTGGAGACACCGGAGCGAGAGTACAGGTACTCGTTAGAGAACGAGGGCACTGAGCGTGACCACCTCGAGTAGTCATTAGGAAGTCTACCTTCTCGTCAATGACTGACTCGATGCTGCAGTAGTGTGTCTGGTTCTTTGACCTGAGATGCATCGGCAGTTCACCTTGAGGGTGTTATAGTTTGACTACACCATTACTCGGTCTCCTAGCCATATGGAACCCTGAGGTGTATGTTGGCTGTGACATGTTCATTGTAGGAACTGGATTGCATCAAGATGGGATCTATCTACCTCGGTGGTAGAGGAGTAGCCCTATGATGATCATGAGAATCAAGTCCTGAAGCCCATGGCCATGGCAGAGTGAAATAATAGAAAGAGTTTCTATTTAGATTTTCACACTTGGACTCGAATCGAATGATTACATCATATGACAGAGACTAGGGTTTGACGAGTTCACCTTAACCCTAATCTGATCGGGGCTCAAGATAGAAGAACTGAATCACACAGGTAGCTGCACCAAGAGGTTCGCATTCAGCTCTGATGGGTTGCCACCATATACTGCTAGGTGTCACTGGTGGATTTTGGGAGCAATTAGAATGATTTAGATGATCGATCATTCTAGCTGTTCGAATCAGAAGAGTTCTGATCCATCGAAAGGAGTTTCGATGATGTCTATGATAGAGATCATGACATATCCCATTACCATACAGAACTGAACCTAACTGGGTCACACAAACAAGGGTTTGAATCTGGTGATCATCAATTGAACTGATCTAGTTCAATTGATCTGAATGAGATTCAATTAGGTTCAAGGAAATCGTGCTAGCACTCGATTGAACCTAACGTTCTTCTTTTACTATCATAAATAAGTTGTCCTGACTGAGCCAAAGGAGTTTGTGCTCAATCAGAGGCCTTCATATGGTCTGACTGGAGGTTGTCCAAGTCAGAATAGGTTGTCTTATTTGTAAGACATTACCTGCCATTTTTGGTCACCTGCCATTTCTTGTTCTTTGACTTTGGTCAAAAGTCTACCTTTGACTGGTCAAACGTTGACCATTGACCCTTTGACTTTTGACCACATGTCATGCACCTATTGGAGAGCTGGTGGGGGCTTGTCCCCCTGCCAGAACCTGGCAAGGAGAAGGGCGCACGCCAAGGGTGGCGTGAGCCCAAGTAGGAGGCGCCTAGGAGTCCTTGTTGGACAAGGACTCCACCTCCCTTTAGGATTCCAATTAGAGTTCTACTAAGAATCCAGTTTGACTGGTCTTAGGCGCCCTCTAAGGAGGAATCCAGGGGTCTCTATTCCAACCAATCAGATTTAGATCTGATTTCACAAAGGGTTGTGATTGGTTGAGAGGAAGAGGAGTTGGATCACAAGAGGTCTATAAATAAGACCCTGCGCCCAACCCTAATTAAAAGAAGTAAAAAGTGAATTCAATAGAGATTTCCCACATCCAAGGCTGCCTCTCCCCTCCTTCTCCAAGCCATACTCTCTTCTCCCCTTGCTCTCCACGTCCAAAAGGGTTTTGGATTTAGTTTGGTGCGATTCAGATCAAGGAAAGGCGACCAAAAGCAAGAAGGCTGCGCTGCTGCAAAAGGACGACTGCAGATCTTCAAAAGAGTTTTGAAGATCCTCCAGATCAGATCCAGATCTGATTTTTGGAGGAGTGATAGAGAAGAAGAGGATCTCCAGATCCAACCCGAGTGGATACCAGTAGAGGCCAGGCGCTTGCGTGGCTAAGATCCAGAACCTTCCGCTGCAATCAGGATCATCTACAGGGTAATAGGATTACCCAAATCAGGTAAATTAAATTAGATTTAATTTATCTTATTTTATTTTATTTATTAAAATAATAAGAATCAGATCTGAAATATATCAAGATCTGATTAAGATCAAGAGAAAAATTTTTGAAATATATCTCTTGATCTAATCAGATCTGGACGAACCTGGACCGGGAAATCAGGATTTCCCTTCAGCTATCAGTTTATTACATGCTTCGTCTATAAAAAGAATCCTCCAAATATATTTTTTCTAAGCTCTCTTCTCCTTCCCAAAGACTCTACCTCAACTTTCCTGAGTACTCCATTTTTGTTGGTCAGAAGAGCTGACTTGATTGTCAGAAGATCCTGTTGGAGCCACCCACAACTCCAGTCAGAGCTTGTCTTGTAGATCACCGATGGTGACCTCATCCTCTCCAACTCCAACTCACTCTGGCATCAACCAGATTCTACATCAATAGGATTGGCACTAGAGGAAGGATTTTGAGCCTTTGTTCTAAAAGAAGTGCTCAATCGATTTTGTTCATTTTCTTCTTTTAATCATTCAAGATCCATCTCTATTTGATCTTTTCCAACACTAGAAATGCTCATAAAGAAGATGACCACCCGACGGTCTACTGCTTCTACCGCCAGATCTAAGCTAGATCTATCTATCCCTGCTCCACCACCAGCAACTTAACCTTCTCCACAGATGGCCATGGTGGATCCAAAGTAATTCCACCTGCTAATGCAACAGATTTGAGGCCTCACCAAAATGGTATAGGCCATGCAGCAGCCTTCGGTGGCAATTGATGGAAATGGTGTACAGGGTGGAAGCATGAATTTTAAAGCAAAAATATGAAATCATATAAACCAAATCCAAACCCTAGGACTACCTTATTAGTAATTAAATCATATAACATGCATTTATAATATAAAAGAAAGTATTAGAATATACCTCTTATCGCTAAACCCTAAATTGATCCTGATTGTCAATAGCAGTCCATCAGGGGTTCCACCAGGTGCCCATGTGTTCATCCTCCAATGTTGATCCACACAGAGACTTGATTAAGACACTAGCACCTTTGATTAAAATTCTAATAATAAGAATTTTAATTAAATGGAAAAGACCTTCTTTAGCCTTTATATCACCTTCCTTGCTTCTCCTTATCTATCTTTCTTTTTTTTTCTTTTATCTTCTTAATTTTCCTTCCTAATCTCTTAGTCCTAAGATGACTTCTTATCCTTATAAGGACAAGGTCTAGACAAGAGAAGGGAAGAAAGAAAATTGGATAGAAAAAAACTCTTGTAAGAAAGAAAGATAATTTTCACACCTTTCGGACTCAAGGTATGCACCCTTATTTATATTGTAAGGGTGCCAACACAATTTCTCGTGCCCTTAAAAAAAAAAATGTCATGTCCCTTCAGCCAATCTCATGCCTCATCAAAAAAGAACGAGATGTAGACGTAATCCAAGAGGTGCCTTAAAGTAGGACTCTTGGACTAATTCTACGTAAGTTATTTATAAAGAGTCGCAATATTTCAGCATTGGTGCCACTCTTTTCATCCATTAGATCAGATAAAAGGGCCATCCAATGGCTCTAAAAAGGAATGCCCATTCAGCAAGAAGGTGTGGAGATGATCTTTGAATAGTCAAAGTCCCAAGGGACTTTGACTTGGTCCAAGAGGCGTCAAGAAGGAGTGGGCAGCATGGAGTCCTGGGCGGCAAGGAGTCTTGGGTGACAAAGAATCCTGGGCGACAAAAAATAAAAAGAAAATGGAGTTTGTAACCTATAGAAGGATTCTTTATTGGCCCATATCAGATGTCCATGCCTATTCAAAACTTTTAAGCGACATAATAAATGGGAAAAGTTAAAGAAGATAGGCGCCAACTAATTCTATGCGCCAAAAAATGCTTTACACATGAAAGACTTCCCATGCGTAAGAGAGAGACTCTCTAGTGCATGGGATTTAGGTATGTGGCACCATAACTGAAGCCCAATCAGTCTAGGATAATCCAATTCAAGACCAAATTCTATTTGGCTCAAATCGGATCTTAATTAGCCCAAATCGAAAGCCGATTCGAATCCAATTCGAATCCAGGTGCTAGGATTTGCTACATGTGCTAGCATGTTCATCTTGCAAACATGGTCTAATCCAATTAGATCCTTAATCAATTCTCTTTGTGTGTGACCCATTGGATTCCACATCTAACCAGCAGTGAGTCTGGGTGTAATTTGACCTAATCTGATTAGAACTCAACCAAACTGATTTAGATCAAAAATATCCAACCCAATTTGACTTAATTTAGAACACTTTCTAATTAACGATCAAATTAATTTTTTTTAATTCGATCGAACCCACATGACAAGATTGATGTCTAGCAACGTATCATGTCTACCTAAAAAATATGGAATTTTGATAGAAACCCCAAAAATATCCTTCAGTGAAAATTACCTTGCAACTGGATCCTTTGATCTCCCTGCATCCTGAATATGACTCTGGGTATGAAAATATGTCAATCTCAATATCATATTCATTTTTCTTTCAATCTTATGATGATGATTCATTTAATGAAATATTAAAAATCATTTCTAATTTTCATCATGCTTTGATTAAAGTCTTTCTGAATCATTATTTGTTTGAAGCAGGTAGGATGCTATTTCCTCTTACCAGGAGCGATCGATTCTATGTTAACCCTCTCACAACCTTCATATATATAATCTACCATATCCAGATCATTCCGTACATAACTAAGTCATAAATGAGTATGAACCAAAATATGGATTTATATATATAAGATTCTATGATAGTTTCAGGTCAAAGGATTGCATGCATAAATTCCACTATGAGAACCATCTATTGACATGTAGATAAGAGTCCATTAGATATTCTCGATTTGGATCGATTCAATGAACTCATTCTCTAATGAGCACTCACATTCTTGTATTAGTGTCATACACAAGTTATTATGAGATCAATCACCCTTTCAATCGAGCATACAAAAAATGTTCTAGTCTTATCGGAAAACATTGATCCCTAACTCAATGTCCCATCGACTAGGAATATTTAAATTAGGATTTTAAGATTTTAGGTCTCATTGGTATGATTTCATCATAATCCTAAAATCATAGCCCTAATTTATAGGATTCATCATAATCTTAAATAAATAATAAGACACTACATATGATAAAATAAATGTCTTTATTTATTTATTACAAAAAGTCATTATAGGAGTTTGGAAGATAAAGAACAACCCAAAAATTAATTGGCTTGAGGGCATATTCCTTTCAATCTCCCACTTGTACTAAAGCCAATCGCCCTTATATTTTAATCCCATACAATCAAGGTGAAGATCAAACAGTTGCAGTGGTAAAGCCTTAGTGAATGGATCTGCTATATTGTTCTTTGTGTCAACTCATTCTATGACTACATCTTGTCTTTCAATAATTTCATGAACGAGATTGAAGCATCTCAGAATGTGTTTGGATTTATGATGAGACCTTAGTTCCTTTGCTTGAGCAACAGCTCCAGTATTATCACAGTAAAGTGGTACTAAATTTTTAATTTCAGGAATAACACCGAATTCAGTGATGAACTTCTTCATCCAGACAGTTTTCCTGGCGGCTTTACTTACAGCTATGTATTTTGCTTTAGTGGTTGAGTCAGCTACAGTTGGCTGCTTAATACTCTTCCAACTCACTGCTCCACCATTCAGAGTAAAGACATACCCTAAAATGTATTTGCTATCATCTGGGTCTGAT